>VZTO01027399.1:204440-243143 GCA_013400615.1 Syrrhaptes paradoxus
CGGGACGGGCCCGTTGCGATAAGGCTGGTGACACCGTGTAAGGAGGAAAGAGTTCTGGTGACGTGGCTTTCCGAGGGCTCGCTCCCTGCGTGCAGCCTGGCAGGGCAGGATGGAGCAGCAGGCCGCAGGGAAAAGGCAAGGTGAGAGCTTAGGAACAAGGTTTTTGGTACACAAAATGGCTGTTGCCGTCTTGCTGTGTTGTGGCTCGCGTGGATTTTAAGGAGGCAGGTGCTACAGGGAAGAAAATGATCCTAAAGGATCTTTAGAGAGAGTAGGAGAAGAGGTAGCAGAATATATGTGACTAGTGCACTTATGTGACAAGCAGCTATTAAAACTTCAACAGCTTCACTTTAATTCTGTCTGCAGTCTGCCTTCCCTAGGCTTGCTTCAGATTTCCCAACTAGCTGAGTAAGGTCTATTGCTACGTTATTGATTTGTAACAGCTTTCTGTCTGTTCTTTGTTTCCATCTAAGCTCCCAAAGGCTTCAAAAGTAAGCACGCAAACAAATAGAGGCAGCATGGTCTGCTCAGGAATCTCTGAACTCAAGTGTTACTCAGTATTTGAGATCTCCCGAAATCAAGTTGCCCCTCCAGCATCTCCCAGAGGCGTTGGGTTATTGGTAGTTGTGCCTGGTTATGGCTAGAGAAGGCTGTTTCAGAGTCTTGTTTTTTTAAAAAATCTTGGTTTGTTGTTCTCACATCATTTGTAAGAGGAAACTTGTTTGCATATAGGCAGAGCTGAGCAGCTTTAATGCTTTGAAATAGTGCTATAGTCTTTGGTTGGCAAGGTGCACGTATTTCAGATCGAGTGCCACGTTCCTGTCTCTCTCTTACTGCATGGTGGTCTGGTGTCCTGGTTCAGTGGTTGCCCAGTCTTAGGTCGACTGTCCCTGCAGTCCCTTCCAAAACTCATTTCTATGACAGAGGACTTGTCTAGAGGTGATGAAGCAGTGAATCCCACACTTGGGTGTTAGTCTGGCTTTGCTGCTGAAGCTGGTATCCAGGTAGGCCTGCTCATGGAAGTTCTGTGTACTGGAACTGTAAAATAAAAATAAAATAAAGCCCTGTACTAGTTTGAAAGTCTACAAAGGAGAAACAATAATCTAGGCAATTCTTGCTTTCCTTCTCATTGTTCAGGTACGCTGTGGCCTCCCAATGTGCTGGGCCTGTTGTAAGTGCTGTAACCCCTCTGTTAGGTGTATACTTCTTTTTGTGTCCAAATTTGTGTGGGAGGCCACACCAGGTGGTTTCTGTCCCCACTGGATCACGCCACAGAACATAGGATGGTTGGTAGTTAATCCTGGCTGGGCTCAGTAGGGTTCCTGCCGGTGAGCTAAGTTTTGCGTGTGTGATGTCCCAGGACTAACAGTGGCACCCTCTGTTTCGCAGGAATCCGTGGACTCTGCCAGCTGGCAGCGGCGGGGCGGCTGAGGTCTCGCGCAGGCCCAGCCACGTGCCTCTGCCCCATTGTCAAGGCTGACGGTTTGGGGAACTGTCAGGCTGTTTGTCAAGGGTGAACAATGTCCTGTCTGTAGGCGATTGCATTACCGTAAATAACGTTAGAATAGCATGAAAAATCCCTTTCAGGTCAACTCCCCCACAAACGTTCTGGCTGGGCTATTAGCAGCTTCTCCCGCCCCCGCGTGCCCGGCTGAATGGGCAGTGTATTTGGCTGATTTGGGTAATGCTATTCAGTTTTTATGAAAGTGCATAGCAGAGCTCTCACTGTCCAGAATCCTGTTCGTGAGCAGGCTATTGGTAGAGCTGGAAAGGGCAAAAATGGATCAAGCTGCACAATAACCTCTAGCTGAGGATTAGCTCTGTTCTCTAGGAAGCCCGAAGGGAATAGTGCTCAAAATAATGGGGACATTTGAGAGCTTTCTTTATTGTGTTCTTGTCAGTGCTTCTTGGGATGGAGAACCTGCTGTGCAGATTATATGATATCACCCTGATGAGGCTAGTATCTTGGTTAATCAGGACTGCTCCATTGACTAGTGTGCACCGCATGGTGACCAAAACACATGCTTTTACCTCGTGTCTGCATGGTCAGATGCACAGTCCAGCACTCCAGCAGAGCCTACTGGCTTGACCTGGATACTTTTGATAGTCGTCTGGCTTCCAGACAGGAGGTGGCTTGTATTGGTGGCTTGTGTCAGGGGAATGGCAACACAGCTGCCTGTGCCTGACTGCGCAGGTGTGCTTTCATCTGCTTCCTGCTTGCATACAAGCAGAGCTCTGAGCAGGAACTGCAGTGAGGGAGGAGAGCAGCGCTTCTCATTTTTCTTGGACACTGACAAATACCATATGGTGCAGGGGAAGCTACAAGTCCCGTAACAGACAATTATGGGATAATCTGTATGTAGAGGGAGCTTGTTCCTAAAGTCTTGGCTGCTATGGTTTATACCCCGAGCCATTAGGACCTATATGCTTTATTATATTTTCCTGCCTCATGCAGCAACTCTCATTATCCATGTGAAGGTCTGCACCTGTTCTGAGTCCAGCAGGCTGCTGGCATCAGTAGTATCATGTGGCAGGGAGTTAGTTAGGTGTTCTAATAGGAAGAAAGAAGAGCATTTTCTTAGAATACTTTGGGGTACGTAGTCCTTTTGTATGGCCTTTGTACAGGGAAACACGGTTGGGTTTTTTGTTGTAAGATGGAGTAAAGGAGAATGTCTGACTTGCCTCTTCCATACCACAGATTACTTTCTGTGCTTCTGTCTTATGTGCCTTATTTTGAAGCTTTTTAATCTCTTCACCTCTAAGACTTTTGAAGACTCCTAGTAACTTTGGCACCTGTGCTTTTTCAGACGTACCTGTTGAAGGATAGAGTTGAGGGAAACTGGGAAGTGTTCTAGTGGAATACACACTGTTGATTTTCATGCAATGCTGTAACGCCTTCAGTTTTTCTCACCTCTTTCCATAGTCAGAGTATTTTAACTGGACGGAGCCTTTAATTGAGCAAAATGATTCTCAAGTCTGCATCATGAAATGTGTGTCTCTTTTTTTTTTTTTTTAAACTATTTGTAAACCTACAGTTTTGCCTGTTCTTAGTAATTTCATAGACTTTGCTTAAAGCAGTCATTATTCTGTCTGTGTAGTCTGAATTGTCCTCTGAAGTGGCATCTTTTATGGATCTTGGCACCCAAACCTTGTGTAGCTCAGGGCCACACTGATGGTTTATTTCTAGAGGAACAGATGTGCCCTTCTCCATTTCATCTTCTGGGGAGCAGGTCTTTTTTGTCCCGTAAGGCTTTTCCATCTCTCTATGGGAATTTATGAATTCTGCTTGTAAAAAGAAGGCAATGAATAATAGTTTGGTTCAGCTGGAGTTCCTAAATGAATCATAGAATCACCAAGGTTGGAAAAGACCTAAAAGATCATCCAGTCCAACCGTTCTATATGTAGTCTATATTCAGAGGTTATGGGAGGATTGGTGTGGTTTTGGGGTTTCTTGGTTGGTTGGTTGATTGGTTTTTGTTGGGGTTCCTTTTTGTTTAAGAGTCAATAATTACCTTAGAGAAACTATGACTTTGCCAGCTCCTGGAGTGGGGAAGAAGAAGAGAGGAATTGATATAGTTGTGAGGAAGGAGGGAAGCTGTTGAAAGGAGAGTGCAGCAGCTCCAAGGGGGATGCTGCGAGAACTCTTCCTGTGTGTGTAGCACAGGCAGCGTGAGCCTGTGGCAGCGAAGCAATGGATTCCTCACCCTTGTTGTCTCTTTTACAGATAACTGACTCAGCTGGGCACATCCTATATGCCAAGGAGGATGCTACTAAGGGCAAGTTTGCCTTCACCACTGAAGACTACGATATGTTTGAGGCCTGTTTTGAGAGCAAGCTTCCTGTGGGTAAGTGAAGTGAAAGGTCTGTTGGCTGCTTCCAGCTTCTGGACAAGTTCATGTAGATAAGTGGGTTAGAGTTGTGGGTTAAGTGATCCTGAGTGTGGTCTGCAGAACACTGTTTCACTTCTGAAGCTGATCTTCAGGAGGTGGTGGGCAGTCTCACTGCAGAATTATCTGCTGTCGGTGTTGCATTTGAAGTTAAGTAATCCTCTGTGGCTGTCATGTAGAGCATTTGGGCTTCCTCTAAAGGGGGAATCGCATGTTCCTCCTGCAGAGGTCACCACAGTTGCAATGAGTGGCAGTACAGGGAGCAAACCACACCTCTTTTGCCCTTTTCTTGCTTCTACCTGTCTTGCAGTTGAGCCATGACAGAGCAGGATGCCATAATCGCCAGGACTCTTTTTCTCCCCAGCTGGCCATCTCTCCCTATTTGGTGGAACATGATCTCTCCACAGTGTGTACTTGGCAGCAATCCTGTGTTCGGTTAGCGACTGTTTTCTGGGGTTGGGTTGTGTGTGTGTATAGAGAATGTGGCCTTGGTTTGCACCTGCAGCTGCTTTCTAAGTGGTCAATAAAGGGAAGGGGAAATGGGAAGGACGTCAGCCTTGCACTTGTGCTGCAGGGATGGTTGCCTAACGAATGCTGAGGCTCATTTCCTGTGGTGTGACGCATGTGCTGCTTTGAGTGGCTGGGCTCAACTTCAGGACAAATGTGCTGAAAACAGTCAACACGTGGGCTCTAGTCTCCCTTGCGGTGATGTGAGCACATGCAGGTTCATAGGTGCTCACATCTTTTCACAGTAACTGTCTCAAAAGAGTTCTGCTCCCTGGACCTGGTTCTTCTTAGGTCTTATCCTAAAAGATTCCAGAGCATTTAACAGGGCGGTCACTAGCAGCCTTCCTCATATCTGTTGAAAGACAGCCTCTGTTTTGCTGTTCTGCTCCACATATAAGATACAAATAGTTTGCAAGTTGAAGAGAACTTTCCAGAAAGAGAAGGCTATCTTCTTTGCTGAGGTTGGGAGGGATCTGGCTTGTAACACCTTTCCTATAATATTTTACAGATAAGACAGTGACCCCAAATGCTCAGAATTTTGCTTTTATTTCACTCCCAAGGCAGGGCTTCCAAATGCTCTGTAACACATCAAGACATAAGACACTAGTGACTCATCTGGGAGTCACTCATGCTATTTACTGTCTAACACCTGGGTGTTAGGAGGTCTCCAGACAGTCCCACAGATCCTTTCATAGCTTCCATGTGATCATGCACTGAAGTGGGAAAGACTTCCTTAGTTGTGTCTAGACTCTTATTTCAGTGCTTGTGACCAGAGGTTTCTTGCCTAGACTGAGCCCCTTACAGATCTTTTGATTGTAGCAAATGTTTGTTCCCTGGTTGCCTTGTATTGTTGCAAGTTTGTTTTAAAGTTTTCAGTACTGATGAGGATAAAATACATGAAAGTGCAGCTTCTACCTGGTTACCAGTGGGGCTTTGAGGTGCCAAATTTAGAGCTGTTCAGTTGAGCAGCTGAGTGCTCTTCTGGGGGCATTCTCTTTGGGGACCTCCAAGCTGCCATTTTCTTTGTGGACCCAGACACCCCAAATATCCTGCTGAAGAGAGGTGCTGCATGGGTATCTGTGGTTTTCCCATGCCTGTGGAAATCAGGGAAGTATTAAAGTAAGGGAGGTGGTACTGCAAGGCATGATCATCTACAGGACTTGGTTAAGGTATTGTGGAAGAAGTAACCGTATCACAAGGAAGTGCCTTGTTTCCTCCATAAGGTTAGCATGGGAATGGGGGAACTAACCACATGCTGTTTTATCCCCATGTTTCTTTAAAAGTTTGGGTTGGTTTTTTTTTTCCACAGTCTTATCAAGTAAGTGGTCAGGACTGGTAGTGCAGCAGCCAAGGAGGATGTTGGTGGAGCACTGGAAGAGAAAAACTGTTGGTAGAGGAAGCCCAGAGCCGTTGGGACTTGAGAGGTCTAAGCAACTGGGATTTCTCAATCCTTAACCACAGAAATGAGGAAGAAGAAGTGAGAAGGAGATCCTATTTAGAAGGTCCATCTTATCAGAGTGGAGGAGATCTTAGGGTGCTGCTTGGAGCCGTGGGTATTTGCATGACAGGCTTTTTTCCCTCTTCCAAGGTGGAAGGGTCCTGTCTTCCTGACCAGTTCACTGTTTCGGGCCCACTTACTTTTGCACTGTAGGCTAATCTCTGAGAACAGCCTGGCCTGCACTACATGCTCTCCTGTGTGCTAATCTTTACCTCTTGCTCCTTCTGTAATCCTCTCTTCCCAAACTTTCTTAAGAGTGTTACGGCTCATTTTTTCTGGAATTCCTGTGGGAAAATTTTTTGACATACAGTTTTTCCATTGACTTTGCAAAATTAGGAGCTCCCCTAATCTCTGAGGAAACAGTTCTGTGCTCATGTGAGATGATGTTTTGGAGGATGTGGGTACCAGTTTAGTTCAAGGTCTCTGGGACTTAACTGTTTTTCTCTTTGTTGCTGATCCAGTCGGCTCTGGTGAGCCCTGGCTGCAGGAGGAGCAGGGAGTTTCTGAGAATCTGATGAGTGTGAAGGGAGCTGCCTAGTGCCTTGGGCCTGGTAGACTTGTAGAGGAGCAGCTCGAGTTTTTCCAGGACAGTTTCTGACAATGTTAACCTCTTGCAGAATGTCTGCTTTCCATCCCTTTACACCCAGCAGCTCTAAGTTTTCTGCTTTGTTACTGCCTTTTGGCAGCTCTCACTTCCAGCCTGACAAATAATCCTTCCAGTTCTGTTCTCCTGTTCACTAGCCTTTTCATCTTTTTCATCTCTTCCTGGAATCTCCATCTCTCTACTCAAGCTGCGGTAATTTAAACGACGTTAAAAAAAACTGCCAAAACTGCCACTGAACTGTGTGCTTTGAATTTCCTTCTGCAGCTGCTGTTGGCTGTCCTGCCGGCTAGTCTCCAGGCATGCTGGTATACGTGTGGCATAAGCAGGCAAAACTTGTGGTTGGAGAAAGGAGCACTGGGTGGTTGCATATACGGCCTGTCTGTTGAAGAGCAATGCTGGGATTTGAGTTTGTTTTTACAGTCACTAGTCTTTTGTAAGAAAACCAAAAAATTCCATCCTAGTCCTACTTTATCCATTGGGCTATTACATGGTTGGGTTTGAATTTTGAGTTCCTGTGTCCTTCAGGAAGTTTAAGAAACAATTTGTAGTTGATATGGACCATCTTGTCAGTAGGTTATTCCATGTTCTGCTAGCAGTAGAAGGTGATTCTACTCTGGTGTTGAAGAGCTTATTCAGTGGGTAAAGAGAAAATTTGGAGATGCTGTACTGTAGATCTGGAGTAACTTCTTAGGTCAAACTGGAGTGACCCAGTGTACGTGGAATTTGTTTGTAGACTGAGGGAATGTCCACCTGGCAGCCTCTTAAGGCAAAGTGTGAGTATTGGACATGCTCCTGGATGGAGACTCTGAAATTCATAGCGTAACTGAATTCAGACCTTGTGTTTTGCTGCCAGCCAGCTGAGGACAACTGTATGCTCCAAAGTGCTGGGATTTGGGAATGTGTTATGTACAGACATTACCTTGGTGGGTGGTATAGTGGAATATGATATTCGGGTCAGCGGATGTGCTGCATTCTTTAGGGTCTCTTATATGCTTTTTCTATGTTTTTTTTCCATGTTCTGATTGTCTCAGAAGTGACAGTTCATAGCAGTTAAAAGAAGCTATTAGCCATAAGTGTCCCTAGCCTGGGGGCTACAGCCTTAAAGGATACCTATTGTTCACTGCTGCAGCCTCATCCTGCTTGCTGTTTGTTTGGCTCCAGCTGGCAGTTCTCTGAAGTGGCATTTTCCCAGCTTCAGAAGCCTTCTGCCATCTTGAGATTTGTATGAGCAATTTGAGTCTTGGACATCTGAGCTGTTCTTTCCCTGGAAAGGTCTGTTGGTAAAGGGATTGCCTCCATTTCTGCAGGTACTGCAGCATGCGAGGCTCACTAGTCCCTGTATGCCATATTCCTCAATTAGAGCAGTTTACCTTCTGCTCCTGTGAATGTAAAATCATTTACAACCCCATAACCTTGACAAGTTGCTGGTGCACTTCCTGCTAGGAGGAACGTGGGCTTCCCAGTTGAATATTTGTCCCTCTGGTGACTTGTCTTTCACCAGGCTGTCTCATAGCAGCTGGTATTCATCTTCTAATCCTCTGCAGTTTTTACAGTGATTTGCATCCTACACACACTTAGTGCTTTTAGTTACAGCTTGTTCTCATTATCTTTGGGAGGCCCTCCTTCAGCCAGGATTTATTGTGAAGTCTCTGTATTTTTAGGCTGGACTGTACTGCCTCCACAGTTAGCTGCAGACATGGAGGGAGGGGTGTTGTGAGTTCTTCCTCAGTGGTGGGGAGAGCTGGTGATTTCCTGGCAGGCTGAATATTTTGCACAATGAATCCTTTCATTATGCTTCCAGGAACAGGGAGGATGCCGGACCAGCTCGTGGTTCTGGATATGAAGCATGGAGTTGAAGCAAAGAACTACGAGGAGGTATGTCCCCTGGCTGCCTGCACTGCAGGCTCCCCTTTCCCAGCACTCACGTGATGCCATTTGTAGATCTGGGGCTCATGATGGGAAGCTGTTTTCCCAGCGGTGATGAAAGCCTGTCTGCAGCATACAATTCCAGTGAAGCTTTACGTGTTAGGGGAGAAAAAAAAAAAAAAGACAACCATCAACTAAAATTAATTCTGTACTCTGGGAACTGGAGCCTAGTGTGTGAATTTCTTTGCTAGGGCAGTGTGACCCAGCTTCTGGGCATATTTATTAGAGGCAACAAGAGACTGAGATGTGAAGTTTCCCCAGCCCCAGCAGCAGAGGACATTTTAGGTTAATATCAGATCCTCCTAAAGGTCAATTTATGTTGCTACTTTCCTTACCTTCCTGACCATAAGATATACTGGCTCAACAGCCCTGAAATGGCACTTGTGCATTTCTGAGAACTGGCAGTGTATCTGTGTAAAGGCGTTTGGTAGAGTAGTAGCTGGTGTGAAATGGGTATTTGGTTTGAAGGTGTGACACTGCAAATAGGCATAAAGCCTAAATGTTTCCATCTCAAGAGGATGTAGCTTTCATAGACCCAAGAGCCAGCTGTGTAGCATAGCAGTTGTTTTATGGCTGGAACAGTCCTGGCAAGTTTGGATGCTTAATTTTGATGCTTGCTACTCTGCTTTTGGCTCACTAGAATTTGGGGTCAGTCAGCTGGTCCTGCATGGCTTGAGTCAGTCTAGAGCACATCCTACATGGAAAGTAATAAGGTGCTTGGGGTTGGGGAAGAGCAATCATTGCTTGAATCAGTCCAGAGCACATCCTACATGCAGAGTAAAAAAAGCACTTGGGGTCAGGGAAGAGAGAGCAATCACTGGGCCAGCTGGCTGGGAACCAGCTACTGAAGGATTGAAAGATGTTGAAATCTTATGGGACCCCTGAGAGTGTAACTGGGAGGATTATGGTAACTACATTTGCAGAATCCCTGTAAATACAACCCCACAGCATACTTTGAGTTACATTACTGTAGTGCTACCTAGAAGCATTGTCCCTCTTATGCCCTTACATCTACCTACTCACTGGTTGTACTGATACAGCTGTCTTGGAATAAAAGCAAGTAACCATTATGCTTGTCAGTGTAGTTAGATTGATGGAAAATTTCCATGGACAAACATGGGAAAAGAAGAATTTAGACTTGCTGTCTGACCTGATACCAAGTGCAGATCTTGGCAGCACTGTCAAGCATCCTGGACCTGTGAGGACCTCTCAGAGTGGCAGACTGTGTCAAGCTTTGTTGAGCAGTGTGTCTGCAAAGGGCTCAACCTGGTTTACTGTTTGTACAGCTGCTGCGGATGTTTGGCGACACTGCTTTGCAGTATGTTTTCTTTTTTTCATCCACTCTCTCCCCAGGTTGGTGTAGTATTTGTAGGTTTTGACTGACAGGTTGCTGTAAGGTCTCAAAGGGGAGGATTGTTGCTTAGGTTTCTCTCCTGAAATTGCTGCCTTTTTGAGTTTTTTGCTTGCAGTGTTGATCTGTAGTAAGGCATCAGTCTTCTGACCTGTCTTCTCCTGCCTTCTTGTTGAATTGCTGCAAAGAGACTTGATGAACGAGGGTCACTGATACTGTCCTGCTTGTGCATGCATATATGCAGTGAGAGGAGGGGTGATGTCCAAGTTTGGCTTCATAAACTTTCATAGGTCCAGACTTTCTTGCAGCAAAGCAATGGTGAGAGTGAGCTGGGTTAGAAAACCTGACTGCATGGCAGTGTCATATCTTAGTTCTCTGGGGTAGGGAGAAATAACTTCGTCCATTCAATAAGCAGAAATGAAGGTAGTGAAAAGTGAAAAGACTTTTCAGAGGGCACCGAGAAGGCTTGTCGATCTAGGTTCCTTTCCAGATTATCTGCTCCTTGTCAATTCGTGGCTACAATGTGTCTCTTTCTATGCTAGGGAGAGAGTTAGGCTTTGACAGATCTTTGAGTGGTCCCTGAGAGGTTCAGTGGTGGTGTCGTCTCAGTTGTCCTGATGGTCCAGATGTTCCTTCTAGAATGATGATATTCCACCATTACAGATGCTTGGTGGGCTTTTTACAAAATCTCTTGGAGTAGCTGCGTATACTGGCTTCACTAGGGTTGAAAGGGGTTCCAGGATGTGCCTCTTGGAGTACATGCAGGACTAAAAGTAGCTATCAGATGTTTCTGGCTACACCTATTAAGAGTAGCTGAAGGTATGCAGAATGGAGTTGTGGAGTCTCCTTCTCTGGAGACATTCAAAGCCTGCCTGGATGCGTTCCTGTGCAATCTGATCTAGGTGTTCCTGCTCTGGCAGGGGGATTGGACTAGATGATATTTCGAGGTCCCTTCCAATCCCTAACATTCTGTGATTCTGTGTGATTCTGTGATGGAGCAGACAAGCCTTGGTTTTTCCCACTGGAACCTTTGTAGCCTTCTGTGAATGAGGAAAAGTGCCCTCCAGGAAGATAATGGAGCTGGTCAATGCAGGGTTAGTTTGTCAGGAGAGCTGCCTGAGACCTTGTGTATGTTACAGACCTGCTGTTCCATCTGTGACAGCAGAGTCTGGGCCATAGGCACTCTTACACTTATGCCAGTTTTTCAGCAAAGCTCTGCTGGCAGGTACGTGTCCAGGCTACAGGGTTTTGTCAGTAGAACCTCTTGACTGGCAAGCAGGATGGGTCTAACCTCCCATTTCCTACCCTTTCTCACGAACACACTACAGACTGACACTGCTGTGCTGGCAGAGCGGTAATATACAACTTGCCTCAGTATAAAAATCCTCAGATGACTGCTTGATGGGCTGTTGCTTGCCAGGATATGCATGTCATGGGAAGGGAAGACCCTTCAGTGAAATGGCTAATTAGCTAGCCTGGTCATGAGCATCTCTTCAGATGGGCTCTGACACCCAGACAGCTGCCTCTGGAAGCAGCTTTTGGGGATGCCTGCACCCTGTTGCCTGGCTGTTGGCACCTGGACCATTGTGGCTATGTCTGAGTAATTGTGTGTGGCAGTGAGACCGGTGGTGGGCTGCAGGGGCTCCCTGTGTTTTCTGTAGTTTTCTGTAACACATCTGCTGCTGCATTACTTGGGGACACAGCATCTGGCCTTCATGGCGGAGGCCTGTCACTTTTTGGTAATAGTGACAAATTCTGTGCAAGAACTAGAGCCCCCCAAACCCTATGCTGTAGCAGTGGGAGGAATTGCAGTTGGCTTCCTTAGAGTAATGTCCTCGTGTCACAGATTTCACATAATGCAGTCAGGTTATAGCCAGGACTGGGGCAGGGACACGTGTTTACATGTTTGACTTCAAATAGTTGCTGTTGTGGAATGTGCTTTCTAATTGAATTTCCTCTGGATTTTTCTTTTTGGATACAAGTCTGTGACTTGTAGGACTGTGGGTTGCATGTTCTGCACGAAAGAATGCTGTCCTGTGAAGCCAGCTTTGGTGAGGACAGTGTGCTTTGCTTTTTCTTCCCAACGGGTTCAGGGGCAGCCCGCCCCTAAGTGTTCCGGCAGCGCCACCTGCTGGCTGGAGGCAGCTGGAGCACTCTGTGGCTGCGTGTCCCTACCCAGAGCGAGTGCTGGCTGCCCTTGGGGTTGTCAGCCTCAGTGATAAAAGCCCTGAGCTTTTGTCGCTGTGATCAAACCGCTACTACTGGGAATCAGGCTGCCCGGCCCTCCTGGGTCGTGTGGCAGCAGTTAGCAAAGTGAGTCTTGGTGCTAATACCCTGCGTGCCTATAGAACTGTCGTATGCGTATGTAAGTTAGTCACCTGTATCTCAGTCTGTGACTTCTTTTCACTGGAGGCTTAGTCATGTGGCAAGCTCTTCTACCCACTCCTCAGAAGCCAACTGTGAATAAGCTAACATTAGGCTGAATAAGTAAGAAATGTACTTGTATGCATACTGTGCTCCTCCATTGTGTAGGAGGGGTAGTAGGAAAGTGTGTTTCAGAGAACAGGTGGGAGAAGTGATAGTGTTTTATGCAACAGTAGTTTCTGGCTTGCAGAGGTGTTTCCCTAGGGGAAGGATGCCCCAGATCTCTAGTATGTGAGGAGGAGCAGTTCAAACTGGCAGTAAAAGCCCACATGGGAGCTTTTGGTTTTGGCTCAGCGATTGTCTGACTCTCTTGTTTTCTAGATTGCTAAAGTGGAGAAGTTGAAGCCTCTGGAAGTAGAATTGAGACGTCTGGAAGATCTTTCAGAGTCCATCGTTAATGACTTTGCCTATATGAAGAAACGAGAAGAGGAGATGAGGGACACAAATGGTAAGAGACTGTGGGCTTCTTCAGAGGGATGGAGCTTTAAGACCCCTTACTTCTGCTGAATGTGTTAGTAGGGCAGCATTTGGAGATCAAGCAATTATAGTGGTTTCTGCTTGTTCTGTTACTAGGAAGGGAAACCTGCTGATATTTCTCTCCTTCTGAAGCAGTCACTGAGTCTTGTGTGTCCCATCTCTAGAAATAATTTCTTCCTGTCTACATTCCTAATGTGAATTACCCTGTACGATTTAATGTTGGCCATGAAACAAAGTTTTGCTTTATTCCTTCTCATATCCTTCTTGGTCCCTCTGCTTTTATTCTCAAGTACTGCTGGTGCTTGGGTGCCCTTGCCTTCATGCTGTGAGATACCTTCCCTTTGAAATTTTGCATGGGTGGGGAGAGAAAATCCTGGGAACTTTGCCCTCTTGAGGTGCATCCTGTGATGTCAGACTCCCGTGCAATGGTTTGTTGTCTGTTTCAGAGTCGACAAACACCCGGGTTCTGTACTTCAGCATTTTCTCCATGTGCTGTCTCATCGGACTGGCCACCTGGCAGGTTTTCTACTTGCGTCGTTTCTTCAAAGCCAAGAAACTGATTGAGTAAAGGAGCAAGTCCTCCTCCCCTTCCTCTCAGACCCAGCTGGACACCGCTGGGACCCAGCCGTGGCCCCCTGGAGCCATCTCACAGATGATACCCACCGACTGGAACTTTTCTACAGGAACTTGGACCCTAAAGGGGGAGGGGAGCCTAAACATTGGAGTAAATGGGGGACTTGTGAAATCCTGTTGGATGTTGAGGGTAGGGGACGTTGTGATGGGTTTGGGGATTCCTGGGGCAGAGATTAAATAAAAAAAATAAGTTTCCATGACAGCTGCAGCAAGTTTTTGCGCTGTCTGTTCTCCATTTATAATCTTGGCTTGATGATGTCTCCCATCTGTCTGTGACTGTAGTGTTACTCTGAGCCACTTGACCCTGCTGAGCTCTTTAGGTGCTGTGCAGCTAGCGCCGCAGCAGAGCAGGGGATTCCCTGGTCTGACCAGCTGGGATCTAAGCCTTGTGCAAACAGAGGTGAGTGCAAAGCAATAGGATTCATCATTCCAGCAGGGCCTGAAGATAGAGGGAGGTCCAAGGTTTGGTCCCTGTCGTGGACCTCTGTGTTTCTCCCTGTGGGAGCTGGTCTTTGTGCTGACAGGTCAGGGCACTTGAGCTTACGGTTGTTCAGCCTGGAGGAAGGGGAGCCTTGGAAGGAGGGCTTGGGAACACGTTTGAGCTTGTAAAGGAGAAGCCTGCTTTGCTCAAATATGCTGTCCAGCCTTGGTCCCACCCTTGCTCCACGTGTTTCTCTTGGATTTGCCTCTCTTGTTCTGAAATGATGCAGCAGTTTTCCTTGAAAGGCTTGGTCAGGGATGGCCTTTTGTGCAGAACAGAAGGCCTCTCAAGCAGATACAGTCACAGAGCAAATAGGAGCAGGTTATGCTAGGAAGCTTGGTTTTGCATTGAGGAGGAGACTTTTCTCATCTGACAATGTAGTGTTTCTCCAGCACCTTGCTTTGAATCTCATTTTCTGAGACCTCAAAGCAAGGTGGGCTGCTGCTCATGTGAAGTGTGAGGGCCTGTACCCTGTATTGAGGTCTGAGGGTGGAAGGTATGCTTTGCAGGTTGGCAGAGGAGGTGGAAGAATGTGGATTAACTCAAAAAAGCAGTACAGGGCAGGAATAGGCTAATTCTACATTTGGGGGGAGTCTGAACTGTGCCTCTCTTGTGCGGTACTAGGAAGAGAGAGAGAGCAAGCAGCTTCTCATAATTTATCAGCCATCCCGATGGCATGATGTTAAATAAGCCAGGCTGGGAAAAAGCAAGTTAACTTTCTGGACTTTACTGCTGCAGTTTTTAGGCAGTGATTAAAATTCTTTCACCTTCTCTGCATTCCTTCAGAGCAGATGGTTCAACAGCACAGCATTCTGGTGTCACGTGCCCAGACACTTCTGGCTAGGGAAGGGGTTATCATGGCCCTGGGCCTAGCCTACCATTTTGGAAAAAAGCATAGTTTTATAATTTCTGACCTGAATCTGATCTATTGCTGAGGAGGAAATGGTTGTCCAGGATGAGGCAATGGGAAAGAGGATGAAAAGATGACCTCCTGTCATCTAAATACATTAGTACTTTGCCTCCCCTTTGTCATTGCCAAGTTCCTGGAGTTGTTAGCTCCACTGGCAAGTGCTTAGATTGCTTTTAATTTGTTTCTTTTTTGATAAAGCCATATTAAGAACCCAAGTTCATTCCTCTGCCCTTGCATCCATTTTATCCTTGTACGTTTTTGAAAGCTGTTACAGCGTAGAACAGCAGTGATGCCACAGGACTGAATTACAGAAGTCATTTGAAGGTCCTACAGTTTGAAGCCTGTAGATCTGTTAAGGTTTTGCTTTAGTTTTTGTATGACTTGAAAATACAGTACAAGAAATGGGCTTTTCCAGTCTTGTCTGTTTTGATATCCTCTCCCCGTCCTTACCGGAGTACAAAGATACCTTTATCTTAAAAATGGTGGCAAGGCCTTAAGTTCCCCAGGTGACTGTTACACTGTCATCGTTCTGGTGTTGCATTTTGATCTTCACTGTACTGGTATGGTTACTGGGGAGCAGGTGTGGGGGACTGGTGTGGATTTACCTGTAACAACTGTTTGGGGGATTTTTGTCAACTTTCTCAAATAAAATTTCTTCGGGGAAAAACAACCCACCTCAGTTGTCCATATGAGTCTTGTCCTTTTTGTGCATGTTCCTACTGACTTCTGTTTCCTGCAAGCTGACCTGATGCAGGAAGCAGCAAGTACACAGACCCCCTACAAGCCTTTGGGTTTCTCTAGCAACAGCTAATTTCTAAAGAATTTTAGAATTCTGGATTTGGGAAAGGTACCAGCTGCACAGGCTTCTCTATGGAGTGGGACCCGCACAGCAAGTGAGGTGTCTCTAATACAGGTTACCATTTGTCGCCTTTCTTTCCATCCCTCTAGGAGGAATTTTGAGGCTGATAGTGAAACAGGGCTGGTGCTGTAGAGTGCAAGATTCGCTTTTTCACTGTTGGCTCCCATGTAAAGTTTAGTTCATTAAATCAAATGGAAGTACTTTCAGTTTTATGTTTCAGAGAAAATTTTAAATTGTTACAAAAATGAGTTGGTCCAGTGTGAGTGGCAGATGATTACTGAAGAAAGTGGTTAGGTATTTACCAAACTGCTGTCAGATCTCCTCTGCTGAGCTTGCAAGCCTTTTGTCAGGCACTAGCCAAGTGAAATATGCCACATAACAGGACTGGGGGCACATAAGTGCTACATAACTAGTTAGTATTATCAGGGAGAATTTCAAGAAGGGAAATTCCCAGATGTTTGGATAAGGATTAGCCTCTGCAAGTTCTTGCCCAGATGAATATTTGAGTATGTGAAATTGTACAGCTGATCTCATGCGATAGGTTGGTGGTGGGTCTGGGCTGTTTCAGAGCACTGTGGATGCAGAGCTGGTGTCTTCGTTCCATTTTACTTCTGGGAAATGGGCGAAAGTTGAGCTGTTGCAGATACTTGGGTCTGAGCCCATCTTTGTGTGTGACAGATGCATCGCTGGTAAATCTATAATTGCCTGTAGCAAACTGCATCAGATGTTTCCAGCCTCTTCCACCCACTTGTCAATGTGACTAACGATTTAATTATCACACTACTTAACACAGCGCGTGAGCATTCCTAAGGTAGGCATATCTTCACGTATTCCCCCTCCTGCTATGCCAATGTAGGCTGCACTCTGTACAAAGTGCCTGCTGCAGCTGCTGTGTGCATGCATCTGTGAGGGGATGAGCATTTTACACACTCTGTTGCTCATTTCTTACAAGCTGCTCAGGTATGTGAAAAATAACGCAACTGTACAACACCTGTGTTGTCTCCTAACTGACAGATCAGAGATGTTTGACTCAAACTAGTTTGGCAGCTGGTTGGTGAGATCATTAGGGGATTCCTGCCTGTGCATTTTGTGGGGTCCTACAGCAGGGGTTTGGGAAAGCAGGATGGCCTCTTTTCAAACCTGCCAGTCCATGTGTTGTATTTCTGCCTCTCTCATATCTTTAGTTGTGTTCCTCTGCTGTACTTGTCTTTCAGATGCCCGAGATGGCCTTGCCCTTAGTGAACAAACAAAGTCTCTGGAAAATGAACTTCCCATACCTTCAAGGTGGCTCGTTGGGAAGAAGAGAGCACAAATCTGAAATTGATACATCTTTCACAGGAGAAAAAAAGTTGAGTCTGGTGAAGACTGCAGGAGTTCAGGGTTGGTAGTTTTGTCTGCTGCCCCTTCTCCACCTGAAAAATTTGTCAGGCTTGTGTTTGTCCTGTTGGTCCTCTCCCAAACCACTGCTAGTGGCCGTGTGGTGGCTCTGGCAGGCCTGCCTTTCTCTGAGAAAGGTGGAAGGAGCAGGGGATTTAGAAAACCTGCCTGTTGGCATTTCTTGGACTTTTTTGTAAACCTGAAACAGGTGAGCCCAAGCTTTTGCTGCAGCATTAAAATACTTGTATTTGCTCAGCAGTGTTTGTAGGAAGCCTATTTTGCTCTGCACTGGAAGCCTGCAGGAGTTGTGAGTTGCTCTGTTTCAGCTGCAGCTTTAGTGACAAACATCCTGCAAAAGGGCAGACATTGATTCCTTCTGTTGCCAGAGGTCCATGTAGTTTCTCAGCTTAAACTCAATGCATTAGCTTCTGCACTTCCAGCTTGCTGACACTGCCTTCCAGAGGACCCGAGGTCTCCAGGTGTCCATCCTAGAGATCTTTGCTGTGAGGATCATTTGTGTAGCTCCTGTTTGGAGAAAGCTGCTGTGTCCTGATGGACCCATCTGACTTGTTCTATTTCAGTTTTTGCAATCAAATGTACATGTTGAATAACTTCCTTTGGAGACACATTACTCAAAAAAGGCAACGAAACGAGCAAGAAAACTCTACTTTTCAAATTGGAAAAATTAAGATTGACTTTTTCAACTAGTCTTCTGGTTTTCTACAAATTCCTTAATCCCATTTCTGTTAGATTTTGCCATCTAGATTTTTAAAAAATTATTATTTGCCAGATGACATTTTGCCAGGTACTCCCCTTGCAGTGCAGGGAGTGAATGATCCTTAGCAGAACATCAGAGCTTTTTAATGCGTTCCTGAAAACTCCTTTATTCGAAAACTGACATGCTGTCTTTGCTGCTTGGAAGGAGAACATCTTTGTATGGAAATAGTGATGATGCACAGCAAATAAAACTTTTCTGGATAAGTTATGCACTTTTAAAACAGGTGTGTTGTAATGCTGAACAGCTCTTTAACCCTCACCACGCTGCAAGGAACCCGGCT
The DNA here is from genome assembly GCA_013400615.1 of Syrrhaptes paradoxus. Taxonomy (NCBI): domain Eukaryota; kingdom Metazoa; phylum Chordata; class Aves; order Pterocliformes; family Pteroclidae; genus Syrrhaptes; species Syrrhaptes paradoxus. The sequence continues at coordinate 222,433 of VZTO01027399.1, forward strand.
CATTGTTTCAAGCTCTGAGCAATAAAGCATCTTCCCAAGGTAGTGGGATAAGAGCTAACCAGGCTTTGTCATACCTGGTTTTAGGGATTTGTGCTTCAGCTCCTGATGTGTAGGATTGCCTGTCCTGAAGTGAACGTTCCCCATCGTTCAACTGTGCTTTCCCGTAATCTGTGGTTGTGACTGCTGAACTTTGGAAACAAAATATTGAAATGATGATGGTGTGCATTATCTATGAAGAAAATAAATCGCTTGCTGAAGATTAAGGTTGCTAATACTTCCCTACAACAGAATAGTTATTGCAGCTCCAGATCTAAAATATTATTTGTGAAGCTTTCCATTTATTTCATCTTGGTTAGAGAGAAATATCATGAATCATAAGCAGCCCGGTGAGGGACGCTGCTACGTTTTAATGGTGTGAAATGTGAATCTACCAGCGATGCTCTCATCTTTCCAGCAGATCTTCGAGCAGTTGTCAGGTTTATCGGTGCGTTCTCCCTTGCAGCAATTGTTTTTCAATAATGTATATTATGTGTAGCATAGTCAAGTAAAAGAAAAGTTTACATCTGTGTGATAACAAACTTTAATTACTTTTTTGACATAAATCAGTTACCTCAGTTTTTTATTACCAAAATACATTTTGAAAGCTTTCTAGGAAAATAACCTTGAACTCTCTGACTTCCTGGGCAGTAAAGTAACACCTCTGTCCGGCGCTGAGGGAACTTCTGCTTCACCCGGGTTTTAGGGGGCAGCGGGCTGAGGAGGAGGTGGCAGACGGCTCCCGCAGGCTGCGCTCCATTCCCGCCGTCACGCTACGGGAAGCGCTGGTTTTCCTACACTCGGAATCAGCTTTTGGGCAGGCGGCAGGCCGAGCCCCGGCGGGAGGCGGGAGCGCGGAGGTCGCGGCGGCAGGAAGCGGTTCCGGGTCGTCGTCGGGAGCTAACATGGAGCCCGACGGGCCCGCGGGGCCTCGCTGAGGGAGAGCCGGGCCGCTGCGGCGCCGCGCTGCCGCCATGTCGCTGGGCGAGTACGAGCGGCACTGCGACTCCATCAGCTCCGACTTCGGCAGCGAGTCCTCGGGCAGGGGCGGCTCCCGCGGCGGCGGCGGCCTGCCCGGCGAGCAGGAGGAGCTGCACTACATCCCCATCCGCACCCTGGGCCGCGGCGCCTTCGGCGAGGCCACCCTCTACCGCCGCACCGAGGTAGGCTGCCCCGGCGGCGGGGCCGGGGGAGAGGCGCGTCTTTCCTCCTCCCGCTCCCAGAGCAAGGGGAACCCGCGGGCTGCTCAGAGGGTCGCTGCCAGGCCGAGCGGGGCGGTTTCCGGAGGCCGCGTGCTTGGAGGCCCCGGCGCCCGAAGAGCCGCAGCGGGGCCGGACCCTGGCGTGACCGACTGATTGACTCTGGGCTGACTGACTGACAGCCCCCGGCGCCGCTCCGGGAACAGCCTGGGTGCGAAAGGGTGGCATTTGAGGTTTCGTAGGGAGGTGTGGAGGCTCTTGTGACACTAATAGATTCCTCATTTTTCTGTGGCGTATTCCAGTCCTAGAGGACATGGGGGCATGTCATACAGGTAGCTCTTGTGTGATCAGCATTTGAGCATAATCAGGGGAGAGTGGCTGAAAAGCCAGCCTTCCTGTTGCTCCCAAGTCATTTAAGGCCATCCAGTTCGATTGTAATTGTGCTTTTTAGCGGTTGTCAAATAAAATTGCTTGACGTGGTTCCCAAGGGAAGTTTACCAGGTTTTTTTCCAGGGAAAGGCCACCCTGAGGGATCACAGCTGGAACAGTTGTAAGTGAACACTGTTCACTTAACAGTTCGTTCATAGCACATCTGACAACATAGGTGGGCCTAACAAGGGCAAACTAAATTTGTTCTTGTTTCCTTGTCCCCCCCCTTTTTTTTTGGAGTACCTGGGTATTTGTAATGGCTTGTGATCTCCTACAATATCCTACGCTATGGCATTGTGAATACACTGTTCTCCATTTATTGAACCAGAGTATGTTTAGTCTTTATTGAAACGAAACAAACTGTTGTCTTTCCCTGGAAACCTTGTATTATGTTTTTTTCATTTCTTTTTTTTTTTTTCCCTCAAAGCGAGTGCTTTGAAAAAAAGTGCATCTAGAAGGATGGCTTCAGGCCATCGCTATTTGTAGCGACAAGGTGAAAACCTCAAAACTTACTGTTGTGAAGAATCTTTGTCTGAAATCTGTAAGAGGCAGGAAAGTCTTTTTACCTTCCCTGAAGTTTTAATTTCCTGCTGTAAATGTACATACTGTTCTCTTCATAGAAGTGTGTTTTTAATTAAGAGATGTTTTTGTGTTTCAGGATGACTCACTTGTAGTGTGGAAGGAGGTGGACCTGACCCGGCTGTCAGAAAAGGAGCGTCGTGATGCTTTGAACGAAATCGTGATCCTTGCCCTATTGCAGCATGAGAACATCATCGCGTACTACAATCACTTCATGGATAACACCACGCTCCTGATTGAGCTGGAGTACTGTAATGGTAAGATCCCTACTCCCGCTTACAAACAGGCAGTTGCCGTGTTGCTGAGTCACACTCCTGCAGAACCTGCAGGAAGTATTCCTGGGGTGTCCTCTAGGGAGCAGAGGAGTAGAGGTGCATTCTGCGTAGCTCTTGAAGAGGAGATTGAGAACTCTTGTGTCCCAGCTGCCAAGGAAAGAAGCGCAGTAGTTAGTTCAGGCAGTAGAAGGTTTCTCGAGTCTTTTGAGTAGCTGGTGCAGTGGTAGAAGTGGGTTATTGGTAATGTACATTTCTAGTGTACCTTGCTGTGTTCTTTTAGAACAGTGGGAAAAGACCATGAGGGTATTCAGGCCTCTCTGCCAGTACAGAGTGGAGCTGTTTTTCAGTAGCATCACTTTAAAATAGACCCCCTCCATTTGGTAATTATAAATCAAAGCTTAAAAATCTGCTGGCACACTGCAATAAGGACTTTTTCCTGCCTTTTGCTATCAGCTTCTACATTTACTATTTAAAAAAAAATTAAAATCCAGTCTTTCTAGTGGTGGAGAAAACTTTAAAATTCTAGCCAAGAGTAGGTCAGACAGTATTGTTTGTAATTTGCAGGGGAAACAGTGCCATCTGGGAGGGTCTGAGTTGCAGCTGCTCTTAGACAGCTGGAAGGGGAGGTCATATGCAGGTAATACTCCTGTAATGGGATGCCTGCCTAGGACTTCAATATGGTTCCTATTTGGATGAGTGGGACAGCTCCCCTGGCTAGGTATCCTGTGTACGTTTGGGGGTTATGTTAAGCCTTGGCTCATCATCAGAAACTTTTTTTGATGGAAAAGGCTATCATCATATTGTTATCACCTTAGACAGATTGATTCCACTGGGACAGGTTGGGGAGGACAACTGAGTTGTGCAAAGTATTCCTGAAGGGTGTCAGGTTGGCCACAGCTTGTTTTGCATCTCTCCTTTTTGTTCCTATGCAGGGTGGAGTCCCCTGCAAGAGTGGGAAAATATTAGCTCTTTGATGAACCATTTATTTTAGGAGTACTCTGTGTGAGTTATTTAGCTGCCCCAAAAAGAATGCATGCTTGGGGCCATTATAAATTCCTTGGAGGACATAGAGAAAAGCTGCTTAGTACTGATGTCTGTACGTGCTTGCTAATGTCTCTAAACTGTTTGTTTTACTTTGGGACAATAACCAAGAGATGAGTATATAGCCTACGTTGCCTAAATATGTCTGAGTGCTACAAAACTGGGGACACGAGAAAGAGGGAATCTCATTTAGACTTAGGGATATTGGTTTTGCTGATGTGTTAATAGTTGTTTCTGTGACTTTTGTTACAGTGTACAAGTCCAAGATAATTCGTAATTTTTAAAGCAGGGCTGAATTAGTCTCTATCAGACACTCCTCAGAATCCAAACTTTTTACTGTTTAATTGGCATGTCTCTTCTGGAGATCTAGAAAAGATTTTCAAATTTGAGTAAATATTGTCCCCATTTTACAGGACAGGAAGCCAAGTTGTTGATTTATTTGCCTATAGTTCTGTATGTGTATCGTGGTACCACAAGACTTAGGTTTATCAGGGGATAACATCAGTGAATACATGTGAAATAGATTTGGGAATAAATATCCTATAAAATATATTTGTTGAAGACAGAATAGAGTGTCAGAAGATTAGATGTGATTAGATGAAACAAAGAAGGAAGTAATTTGTTTTTCTTTTTAGTATGTGTGTGTAGAGGTATTGGTTATCTGAGTCAAGAGGTAATTTGTCTCCTTGCATAGGATTTTGGTGATGTTGTACCTGTCGTGCTGCTCTTTGGTTCAGAAAAGCTGCAAAAAAGATGGCAAAAAATCAGAGATGTAGAACAGAATTCACTAAAAACCTGTGTAGTGTGAGTCGTGAGGAAAGAGGCTCATAAGAAGAGGCAGAAATGAATACTTCGGTTAAATTGCGAATGTGAAGCATGATTTGTAGATAATTTGCAAATGTGTACATAAATGTTGAGAGGTTATAGAAAGGCTGAATGAAAAGAAATTAAGCAAAGGGAATCTTAGTTAGAATATCAGAAAAAATCTTCCTAACATGGAAGTCTGAAATAAGTCCCTTGAGGGAAAAGAGCCATTGTGACCTGCTTTGGACATCTACAACTTGACAGCCCCATGGCAATCCTATAACAGGAAGCTGTCTTGCACCATACCCGTGGGAATGGGAAAGGGCCTGGTGTTCGTTAGTGTTAGGATATATTATATGGTAATTGGGAAATGATATAGCAACAGGATGTGATCAGAGATTTGGGACTTACTGGTACAATCCTAATCTGACAGGGAGTGTCACTACCTGCAGCCCTCGGCATCACTTCTTTTAGCCCTCCTTTATTTTCAATCTGCTGTTCTGAAATTGTGAGTTGCCCTGAAGAGTTTGCTGATTTCAGGCTTCTGTTAGTGGTGCTGCTGTTGTCAGTGCTTTGTGAACTCTGCATCAGTGTAGTTGGCAGGGCAGATGAAGGAGAGAAGCAGGTCAGAGCTGAGCAGTAAGTGGGGAAAGGCAGTAACTTGTGCTTTCAGGGACTACTCTGAACTTAAAATTGCTTTTTCTTTTTTTAAATGTATTATTTATTTATAGATAATGCTGAGCAGGACAATCTCATATGATTTGGTGTACAAGTTATAAATGCTTACATATCCCAAGAAGCATTTATAGGTAAAAAAGGAGGGACTGCTAGCCTATCTTACTGACTGACTTTTTAGAGAGTATTTAAATGACAGTGTTAAAAAAGAGTCATATCTGCTTAAGCTTAGATATGCCAGTGAACTGCCATTGACTAAGATGAACCTCTCTGTCTTTCTCACTTACTTGTAATTACAGGAGGGAACCTCTACGATAAGATTCTGCGGCAGAAAGACAAGTTATTTGAAGAAGAGGTAATTTGGACTGGTTTGAGGGAGCAGTGGAGCTGGCCTAACATTCTGGGGATCTGTCTGGTTATCTGAGTATTTATACAACATTTTTCTTGTAGTGGGGAACTCCTGTGTATATCTGGGAACTGGAATCCTTCCTCCACTGTTGAATGTTGCAAGCGTTTATGGACTATCAGAAACTTTTTGGTTTGCTTTTGGGCTGTGTATAAGCAGTGTAAACTTCCAAGGGAGGAATAATGAAAGAGAGCACTCAGCTGACTTTAGTCAACTTATCACCTTGGCTAACATTTCACTTTGAAGCCTCTCTGTGTTTCTTCCTAGTTGGTATTCAATTTTTCTCTTCTTAACCTTTTAGTAGGTTCTTTTGTGACCTTGAATTTGCCTCACCATAGATTTTTTTTTTTGTTCCTTTTTATTTTCTTTTTCTTTATTTATTTTTTTTAAACTTATTTTCTGCTGTCTGCTTCCACCTAATGCTTAAATGGTTAATGATTACACTTATTTATCTTCTATAATGACTTCTAAGGCCTTCCAGTTCCTGGTGAATATTAAATTGTCACAGTTCATATTTCAGAGACCCCAACTGCAGATCTTCCCCAGGTCATCATTAGCTGTCATTCCTAAGTCTTTTCACTCACTGAATTCTGTGATGCTTGTCAGGACAAACATTCCGAATGGCACTAGAACAATCTACATTTTGGAATATCTTTTCAGTGTTTTTCAAAACAGGAAATTAGGAATTTTCATATTCCTGAAAGAGCGTCTAAATGATATGGTTAGGTCCTCTTGCTGTGCCTCTGTGTGACAGGGATGTATGGGATTTTGTAGAGGCTTTTTTTGAGTCTCACATAAGGCTTTTATTCCTACCTTTCCAGATGGTGGTTTGGTATCTCTTTCAAATTGCATCAGCTGTGAGCTGCATTCATCGAGCGGGAATTCTTCACAGGTAAGTGTGGCATGCAGTAAAGCTATGATAACCAGTGCAGTTCCTGGATGTGAGTGCAGAACTCCTTTGGTAGCCTTTGCTTCTGTGTTTTAAGCAAGTACTGAGCTTCTCTCTAAAGTATAGCTGAACCACCTAGATGTTGAATATCACTTCTGTAAATACTTTTTATTGGGGTAGAAACTGTCGTGATAAATGCGCAAGAAATTTTGTATATGAAAATGGAATTGCTGTTTTTGGTGTTGAAGCTTTGTGAGCAGAGAGTTAATCCATGTAGGAAGTAAATTAGCACTTTATTGCCATAGCACATAAATGATGTTTGCTAAAGTGGGTAGGAAGAGCGGTTACCATGGGCCAAAGGTACTTGCTACTCGCTCCACAATTAATAGCTTCAAACCAGCATGTACATCCTTTTGCAATTCCTGGAGACTGACAGTGATGAAGACTTTGTGTTGGGGCCTTGCTGCAGTATAACCCAGGTGAAGATTTCTCCTGCATTTGGCTGAATCTCATATCTTTGGCCTGTTATTTAAGGAAGTAATATAGCTTGTTAGCTGGTAGTGATAATTTTGACATTGACTCTGAGATTTTAATGAGTAGCTAATTACCTTTTTCTGTTGCCCTTTTCTGTTTGAGAGGGTAAGTTTCATGGCTTATATGTGCTTCAAGGAGGCCATGATGTTCCGGGGATTACCACACGCGTAGATAGCCGTTTCCAGCATGGTTGGATCGTGTGCTGCACAACATCCTTCTCTAACTAGTCAGCATAGCTGTGTGAGGATGTTTTCTGTGGGATAGCATCCTGGTTGCTGCCATTCTGAGTCTCTGGTAATTGGTGAGCCTTCCTAACGAAGGGTTGGTACCCTACACTCAACAAAGTAGTGCCTAAGTTCTTGACCTAAAGCAGATGTCATGTCTGCCCTGCTTTGCAGTGATTTCCTGCTTATCACCTCTACCCATATTCACAGCAAGGTTCACAGTCGATGAACATGTGTGGCCCAAAATCCTTCCATAATAATGAATTGAACAGTTATTTAAATGTTTGCAGTGATTTCCTTCTGCTGCAGACATTGTCAGAGTGACCCAGGACTTTGCGATGCCCCAAGTGGATGAATGCAAAGTGCTGCTTTACTTGATGTTGTCCTGATCTGCACTGGGAAGTTGTTGATGGTACGTTAGGAAAAGGGGGTGTTTATCAAGTGTTGGCTATGGGAAGCATATCATACTGCGGGGGCTTCCTCTCTGTATTTACAGCCTGTTATATTGATGTGTGAAACTACATATAAATTATTCTGTCTGGGAGAAAGTGTTTTCAGTGAGTTTTGGAATTCAGCATTTTTGTGGCATGTTATAAAGAGTTGTTCTTGACGTGTAAGGTGGAGGGATATTATGCTTAAGCTCTAGAGTGGCATCTGTTTCACACTCTTTCTGTGTGTGTTTATATTTGCATACATACATATTCATGCATACTTTTATGGTTTTGGTGAGCCCAGCGACTCCTGACTTGAGTCTATTTATAAAACCAGGAAAAAAAAGACATGCTTAATGACCTTCATATGAGATGAGACTGAGAGGGGGGAGAGAACTGTCTTTGATCTGTGGCCTTTATGTAGGTGCCTGGAGCCTGAGCTTTTTAGACTCTGTTGTGTTTGTATGGGGAAGCGATAAAACATAGATAACTGCAGTTACTGCCCCAGTACTTGGGGTCAGATTGCCTTTGGAGAGTTGCGTGTGTGTATGTGACAGAGTGCTGGCAGAGTAGCAAGTACCTCATTTTGGGGAGGAGGTATAGTAGGGTGTGGACAACGGTGAAATCCAGAAATATGTTTGAGTGTCTGCATTTCTTTTTCTCCTTTCAGAGATATAAAGACATTAAATATCTTTCTAACCAAGGCAAACCTGATTAAATTGGGAGATTATGGGTTGGCAAAGAAGCTGAACTCTGAGTACTCTATGGCTGAGACTGTGAGTATCTGCTGCCTTTGTGTGCAAACTGAGATGTGGTTTTCTTTCATCTCTGCATGCCTTGCAGAAGACCAGGGATGCTGTACATTCTTGCTGCTTGTTTTCTGTGGTTTTCCTTTCCCTCTTCCTTCAACTTCCCTCGATGTTATCTCACTAACATTGGCATATTTGCTGGTGTGTTTCATCCTGCAGTTATCCTTCCTCCCAGGTTACCTTTTGGAGATATCTCTCTGCAAAGCAGCAGTAGACTAAAGAGAAGTGCCACTATGGGCATGGAATTGTGCCAGAGCCAATATAGCCATGCTAAGGAGCACTGCTTTTCTTTCCCTGGTACTTAGGCATGGTAATTCCAAAGATTAATCTGTGTAACATGAAGGCAGTGCTATCTGAAGGTACAGAGAGAACAGTGTAGTCACATCAGTACAGTGCTCTAACTTTGGGCTAGTTAAGCCCAGCTTAACAAGTTAAATTAATTTGGTCCTGCTGCTCTGCTAACGGGCATTTTGCCTCAGCTGGATCTGAGATAGTTTGGATGTGCTTGCCTGGCATTGCACCGTACCATAGATATGTCTCCTTTCTTTTCTAATACTCAGACTCTGAACTGAATTAGAGAGAAGTGAGAAAGGCACTTGTGCTTCTTATGGTAACCAGGTGTATGGTTTATTGGTAATGCTCTTGGAGGGGGCAAAGCTTTGTAGGAGAGATTAATTCTACCAGAAGACTATAAAGCTTGGCTCTGTTCCAGGCCCTTCCAGAAAACAGTTTTGCAGCCGGCGTTATGACACAGGGTAAACTGTATTGCAGGCACCTGAGAGGCTCAGCTTAGATTTCCCAGCTCCATTAATTTCTGTGGTGACCACTGGGCTTAGAAAGGGATACATTGTCTGGAGCTCCTGTCTGCTAAAGGCCTTCATTGTAGTTTGGGATGCAAGCCAGCTTGCACTTCCCCTTACCAGGCCGTATTATTAGATTTAATGCAAGCTGTTAGTGTTCTGTTAGGATGTGTAGTTAAATGCTTGCCAACCTCCTTCCAGAATGTGAGTACTACTGTGCAGTTGCACTGTAAGTGGGAACTGAAGGCTACTTCATAAAGCCCTTGCTAAGATGGGCTGCAGCAAAACCACTTGTGTTTCGTCACATTTTCGTGGTCTTCTGGCTTTCAGAGCAAGTGTAGTCTGTGCTGTGAATTTCCAGGTTTGTTTTTGCCTGTGTTGTGTGTGTTCATCTACACCTGCAAGCTTTTTTTTTCTTTTTTTTTCCTTTTTTACCTCTGAAAAATTTTGAACTAGACACCTTCAACTGTATTTCATTCTGTATATGCTGGCTGTACTCTGGGCTAGTTGCTCAATTTGTGGCAGTCTGGAAGTAATTTTTTGTGAAACGAGTGCAAAACATGTAATTGTCAATATTTGTTATTTTAACAGTCAAATTATGATTTTGTGAAATGTTTATGTCTTGCTTACTAAATGGTGTTTGCTTCATTTATCGTTCTTTCTCCCATTTACCAAGGAAGATACAGAAAATATCTTTGTCCTTTTGATAGAAAGTTTATATTATCCTTTGCTTAAGAAAAGGTTTAGGTGCAGTGTCCTAGTTCTCCTATGTATGATACTCCAACTAGCTGGGCTTCCACCTTCCTGTGGCTAGAACTCGCATAGCTCTGTAGCTGTCATGCTTTGTAATGGGAAGTGGAAGGGAGATGACAGATTCTGAATGTTCCCATTAGGTGTCTAGTGTACCAGCAGAGCCTAATGAAAGGCAAGCTTTGTAATCCTTGGAGTTTTGCTGAGAGAGCTGAAGAGAGGACAACTATAAATATTTCCCCTTCTTCTGAATTCTTTTTCATTTTGTTTCGCCATCTATTTCCTTGCTAGGGAATGATCTCCATTCATCTGGAAGCTTAATTCATACACCTGTTATCATGTTCTGTGTTTCCTTGTTGTGACTTTGAGCTATGCCACTGTTTCTGTTGTAGCCAGGAAGGCTTCTGTACTTAGATGCTGGTGTTTGGGATTTTGTGTGTGGTCGGGGGTGTTTGTTTTAAACCAATTGTTCAGGAAAGACCACTTCTGAAGTTAAATCCTTTCAGGTGGGACTGATGCCAGTTTTTTACTTACTGACACAAAAGTTACTTTAGTCTTAGTACATTGTGATGAGAGTGGCTCCATAGCCACTGTGGCATCTGTGTTTGGAAGCTTTGCCCTTTCCCTCAACCTCTTCTGAGGGTTTCCATATGCCTGGTCAGTACGCACACCCCTGATTACCTCTAAATGTAGTATATTTAAGAGAGGGGCAAGTCCTCACTGTGTTCTCATGACTCTATGCACCACATCAGGATCTGAGCAGAGAGGTGTCTAGGATCTTCTAAGAAATGCAGGCACGGGCTTGTGGATGAGGAGGGAAGAAACATGGTTGTTGTTCCCAGCTCTCCAGCACATTGGTGGGGTGTGTTACCTGTGTCACTTCAGTGCTGTGTCTAGTTCTGATGCTTATGGGCCTGTGTGAACATGATGAATGCAGACCTTAACTGAAGGCTGCTGGATCATTTATGATTTTTGAATGTTATTTTTCCTAGCTGGTGGGAACTCCATATTACATGTCCCCAGAACTCTGCCAGGGTGTGAAATACAACTTCAAATCAGATATTTGGGCTGTGGGCTGTGTCATCTTTGAGCTACTTACTCTGAAGAGGACCTTTGATGCTACTGTAAGTCTGCAAACCAAGATGGACAGTGTAACCTTATTTTTTATCACCCTGAGAAAGCTCATAATTTTCTTAATGCATGCTTTTCTTTGATTTTTATTTAAATCTGCTGATTAAGAAAACAGTGCCCTGGGAGTGCCAACTATAGTCAGAGAAAATATCTGCATGACTTCCCCTATCCTGCACTACAGGTGCCTCTCTGGCTTCTGCCAAATCCATCCTTGTCTGCAGCCCTGTGTTTACCAGATGCAGAATACAAGCTGTGCTAACTTGTGTCATGGTTGTGATGAAATGTGCTTTTCTCTACAAAGAGGAAGTTTGTGGTTGTGTGGTCTTTTTGGTTTTTTCAGTGTTGCTAGCTGTGAATTTTCTGTGCAGCGTTCTGTAGTGAAAACTTCCAGCCTTTGGATTTCATAGGATTTAATCCTGTTACCCTTTCTCAAAGCTTGGGTATGGTCAGGCTGGCATGGAGAGGGTGAAAGGGAGCATTGCTGGCTGGCATATGTGATTTGCCAGCTTGTGCCATGAGATGGGAAAAGCTGCTAGCTGCCATGGTGCAAGATTTTATAACCCTTAAAGAGCTGATGTGAAAATCTGTCCTTTCCTGACTTCCTCTCGTCATGGTTACCGAGTCCCCAGTAACTTTGCTGCTGTGCCGTGTTTCAATGGCAATATGCTGCGTAGGAGATTCCATGCAGAGAGAAACCTATCCTATCTCCGCTGTTAGGGAATTTGGTGAAAGGTGGATGTTACCACCAAGTCATAGCTGTCAGATGTACAATTTCTGCAGGAATTATTACGTTTATGGAGAACCTACTAAGCAGGAAGGAAGAAGGATGTGTCCTGATCAGAGAAGGAGGAAGAAAATAATGGTGGTCTGTAGCATCTCTCCCCATTGGACACATTGTCCAGTTCAGTTCCCTTACAGGTGGTTTCTGGTTTCTGTCTAGAATCCCCTGAACCTTTGTGTGAAGATTGTACAAGGAAATCGCGCCATGGAGGTTGATTCCACTGTCTACTCCTGGGAGCTGATCCAGATGGTGAATTCCTGCCTTGATCAGGTTGATGGAATACTTTTTTAGTTTTCAGACACCCCTTCCCAGCTGCCTAAGGCACAGAATTCAGGGATAAAGGGGAATGACATGCCTGTTTCAGCATGAGGGCTGTTGATGCAGGGTAATTTTTGTGAGGCCTCAGACATCACTAAGGCTGGGCTTCCTCCAGTCTTCTGAAAGCAACCATTGTCTTAAGATGCCATTCAGTCCTGCAGGCTCTGGAGGGGTGCTGGGTTTACTCTGATGGCAATTGTTTAATGGGCTGGCAAAAACGATTGTTTTCTAATGCAGTGCTGCAGAGGTGGGAGTATTGTCTCAATACAGTCTCTTAGGGTTCTGGCTCTGTGTAGGGAATTAATTTATTGAAAGCAAACGTAGTATTCGAACCTTCAGAGCATGGAAGTTCCTCCTGCATGTCCCTGGCATTTATCCCTATTCATTCCAAATATTTGAATTCGTTCCTTTCGCTTCTGAAGGAAGTCGGGGAAAGAGGTCCATGTAGGCTTGAGTGAGGTCTTCTGGCCCAAGATTTCATTGTGGATGAATGTAGATGCATTTCCTGGAAATAAACTTGTTGCTTGCTTCTTTCAGGATCCAGAGAAGAGACCCACTGCAGATGAATTGCTTGAACATCCCCTTCTCAGCAAACGCAGGAGGTAATCAGGTGGTCTTGCCTGAAACCTGGACAGGTGTCAGAAAGAACAGGAGGGTTTGTGCAGACTGGTGACATCTATGCTTTCGTAGCAAGGTCCTTAATTTGGCCTGATGTGAGGCAGTTGTTGAAGTACACTTTATCCTTTTTAGGAAAGAAGTGTATTCTTGCTGTCTTGTCTTCTGATTAATCCCTGTGTTCTGTTGGTGCTTGGGTATGGTGAGAAAGGCCTCTGCATCCTTTGTTTTAGAAGCTGTTGTACTGAGAACCTTGAGGCGTCCATTTCTGAGGCTCCTTTAAAGAATGGTGGCTCCCATTCTTCAAATCTCTGAATGAAGGCCTTTCAAAATACACATATAATGCAATACAGAGACCCTTGCTTTCTCCCTTTGTTGCCTCCCTCTTCTGGAGAGAGTTGCATTGAAAAAGGCCCATTTTAGCTTAGTTTGACCATCAGCCTGCACACACTGTCTTTTTATGAAAGGTGGACCATAATTCTGGCCTGTTTGGGTCCCATATTGATTGCTTTGGGGACAGCAGACTTAGTCCTTTGTACCAAGATTCTTTTACTTGGTGGTCAGCAAAGTTTGTGCTTTGTCTTGCTGTATGCACTAGAAAAGCCCAAATCTTGATAATATTTAGCTATTTAAGGTCATTCTTGTGCAATATGGGTATTGGTTGGCCACATTTTGATATATGTGTAGTTTGTTGTCCTCAGGTCTCCTGGAAATTTGTTAGCTATATGGTACATTGCTTCTGCCCTACTTACTGTGTATTGCGGTGAGCTGATAAAATGCTGCCACATTTCCTCCAAGAGGGAGCAGCATTTTATTGGAAAGGAAAGCAGTCTGTGTGTGCTGCTTGTCAGTAAATTGCTTTGGGCGATGTTACTGTTTCCTAAAATGCTTTTTCTCCTTTGGCAGGGAGATGGAGGAGAAAGTCACACTGCTTAATGGGCCAAATAAGCGACCAAGGTAATTATCTGGGCATGTGTTTGAAAGGAGGTCTGGAGAGAACCGCTCCCCAGAGAGGAACTTTGCTGAGGGTGTTAGTCTGTGAGAACCATAATGGAATAGTGTAGTTTAGAAGATCCGTAAATTCTGGGAATTTGACAGAGTTGTTACGTTGTTGTTGTCCCGAGCTTTACTCTGCCTTTTGTGTCCTGCTTATGTGTATGGCTGGAGCCTTACCTCAGCAGGTCCCATACAGCTCTCATCTCTCCTACTGAGGATGTAATTAATCTTTACAGGCTACATATCTGAGGACGTAATATAGATCCCTCCTTTTACCCAGATTCCCTGAGGAGGAAGAATATGACTGTCTGAATGTTGAATATTAAATTAATATAAGTATCTTGTGGATGCCCCATCCCTGGAGGTGTTCAAGGCCAGGCTGGATGAGGCTTTGAGCAACTGGGTCTAGTGAAGGGTGTCCCTGCCCCTGGTAGGGGGGTTCGAACAAGGTGATCCTTTAAGGTCCCTTCCAACCCAAACCACTCTATGATTCTATGATCTTCCATGAAGCTGGATATGTGCAGAGGTTCTCCACAGTCTCCAGCAAGCCTGTAAGCAGGGCTGCTCCATGAAGCAGGTAGCTTCTGTGACATGTATAGCTGTTTTTCTGTTGATTTGTCAGATAGAATTTGAGCTTTTTTTCCTCATAAACTTGAAAGTACTATCTGAGCACTTTATGTGAAGCTCTTCCAGTTCATGGGTTGCTTGCAAACAATTTGCTTTGATTACAGCTTCCATTTTGAAATCTGCTTGTGAATTGCTTCTTACCTGCATTGAAGAGTTGTATTTTTGCCCTCAGATCGAAGCCTGTAATTTAAATAAATAGGACAGAGGAAAGTTAGAAGCTTTCAGATGCTTCTGTATTTTGAGCAAGATTTCATGACTGTTTGTAAGTCTTTCATTTTTCACAAATGAGAACAGCTCCATGACCATTCAGTGAAAGCCTGGTCTTTTAAAGTGACATAAAATTGCATTGTAGGCTTTTTAAAATGCTCCATGTAGGCTACTTTCTCTGTTGCTCAGAGACAGGTTTTATCCTGAGTCTCTCTATAGCAGTTGAGGCCTCACAACCACTCAACAAAGAGAACAGTTTGTGAAAGTAAAAACCGTGAATGGTTGTGAAGGGGAAGCTGATAGACAACAGTAGGAAAATGAGTGATGACACTGAATGCAAACTCATTATTAAACGCATGTGTGTTTTGGGGGGGTGTCTTGTGCAGGTCAAGTACCATGAATGAGGCTCCCATTGCAGTGGTAACTTCACGCACTAGTGAGGTGTATGTCTGGGGAGGTGGGAAGTCTACCCCCCAGAAGCTGGATGCCATCAAAAGTGGCTGCAGTGCACGCCAGGTGTGTGCTGGTAACACTCACTTTGCTGTGGTGACAGTGGAGAAGGAGCTCTACACTTGGGTGGTAAGTGAGAGAAGCTGCAGGAAGGGGGTGAGGGTGGGAGAGGAGAGTCTAGATCCGCTGGTGACCATTCATGAGCCTGGTAGAATCAGGCAGCTTGGAAAAGGAAAAATCTGTTTGCAGTGGATGCTGTGAGGCCATCTGCTTCAGGGCTGACCCAAGTCTCCCAAAGCAAGTGTGTTTTTGGGATAAGTTTTCCATCATGACAGGAAGTGTATTGGAGAATTGCTGTGCACTAGAGGATTGTAGGTGGTGGACTTGTAGGCCCAGACACTAAGTCAAACATCTCTTTCCTCACTTCCCAACTACTAGAAAAGCACTGGAGGCTTTGTGATGCCCTGTTGGCTTTGTGTATTTTTGATGAAGATTTTCCAAGATCAGAATGGGTGGGATGAGTGACCTCATTGTAATACAGTTGTCAGCTGTGAGGCAACTTGTGGATGAAACCGGAGATGTCTTATACTAAACAACTCTGCTTTTTATGATGACTGGAAATTCTGTCATAGTTTAAAGTGAATAAAAAATGTTGGCATATAATGCATTTAAAACAATTGAATCCAGTCTTATTGGGCTTAGGTGGTCAGTGACATGGAGGTATCTCCAGGCTTCCACAAGCTTTAGTATTGAGGATACAGAATCTGTTAAGACAAATTAGAAAGTGCTGTAAGTGGGTGAGAGAAAGGAGATACAAATGGGAGGAGAGCAACTTGAAGTCATTTGCAGAATACTCCTGCAAGAACAGACACTGAAAACTTTCAGCTGGCTATTGATATTTTAGTTTTAGCTTCAACACCACTCAGAGTTGTTTTGTTTTTCCTGTAGAATTGGTAGGTCTGGCCAATTTAGTGACATTTGTTTCATGTTATGAGTTTCTTTGCAGCCATTAGTATTTAGAAAAATAGGTCAAAAAGCTGAAGGATGAATTTCAGTCCTGTAACAGGGAGTGGGTTCTGTAGCCTGGCAGGTGAGAAAGGAGCTGGGCTTCCTCACCAGCTGCTGGCCTGAGACCAGATCAGTCCTTGTTAATGTGTAACTGTCTGAAAGCCTGTTGCTGCCATTTAGAATGTCACCTGCTGTTATGCTGCATAGTAGATAGTAGTCTCTTCCCTAAGGTAGCTAACACACTTTCTCTTGCCCTTGGCTGTCTTCTGTTGTTCATTCGAGGTGGTGTAATTATGGGCACCATCTCTGGAGTTGTGGTTACGTAACACACCCTTATCAGATGTTTCTGTCTTGCAGAATATGCAAGGGGGCACCAAGTTGCACGGGCAGCTGGGACATGGAGACAGGGCCTCTTACCGGCAGCCAAAGCATGTTGAGAAGCTTCAGGGAAAAGCCATTCGCCAGGTGTCCTGTGGAGATGATTTCACAGTATGCATCACAGGTGAGAGCTGGAAGGGGACCACTGTCCCTTCACTTTACTGTGCTGGGGAGATGTTTGCCTTCAGAGTAAGATTAGCAGAGCAGCTTTGTGCACAAAGGAGAAAGTCGCATATGTTACTCACCCCTCAGTTATGAGGATAGTAAGTGCAGTAGTGGAGATACACCAGCATTATTATATAGAGGAAGATATTGACTCCCAAGAAGGGTGGGTGTTTTGCTAAGGATGTGCTCCTTTTTGGTGATGAAGCTGGGTGTTGAGCACAGCTCCTTGTGGCTGTGGAGAGTCCCTGCTCTTACCAGTGCATGTGTTGCCTCCATACATGCCTATATTAAAGACAAAAGAGCCTGAAGTCAAGAACACAGATGTGTTTGAAACTGGTTTTGGACTGTGTGGGGAGTCACCCAATGATAAAAGAATATAGGTATCTGAGATTTTCTGTTTAGTTCAGAGAGCTTGAGACCTTGTAGCTGTCTCTAGTTGTAGCTCTGCTCATACTTTTAAAGATGTGTTAACTGTACTGGTATCTGTAATGGAAGAATTTGAATCTTGCTCTGCCCATGAAAACATAATTCTCAACAAGGTAGTTTCCAGTTTATTTTGCCAGTGCTGGAAAAGCAGAGGTTTGATAGAGATAAGCTCAGATGCTCAGTGTGCTGGAGGAGTGGCTTATGGAACCACAGGATCAATTTGTGGGTTTCTGTTAAATAAAGTGGCAGGTTCATCTTAAGATTTTTTGACACTGGTGGCCTGAAATCCCAAGGTTGTGGTGTAAGGTCATCCATCTCAATGTGAACCGGAAAGGACTTCATAGTCTCCTGATTACATTCTTCTGCACTAAAGAGGATGATTACAGAAAAAAGCTTGCTCTGGCCATGGCCTAAGAGGTTAATATGTAGCCTAATACCAGCTCTGTGTGCTGACTAGGCTTCCCTTGTGTCCTTTAGATGAGGGCCAGGTGTATGCCTTTGGCTCGGACTATTACGGATGCATCGGCATTGACAAGGCTTATGGCTCTGAAGTGCTTGAGCCCCTGCAGCTGGATTTCTTTCTTACCAACCCTGTGGAGCAGGTCTCATGTGGAGATAACCATGTGGCAGTGCTGACCAGAAACAGAGAAGTTTACACATGGGGCTGTGGAGAGTACGGTAGGTAGAGTCTCCCTGGAACCTAAAGGCACTGGGGCATGGCCGCTCCAGAGAGCAGCTTGGTGTAGGTTTGTAAGGCAGGTCCTGGTGGTGGGTGGTGTCTGGTATGCCCTGGGGGAAAAATAACATTGTTTCTTTGGGGCTTTCTTTTGTTCTAAGAATGGGGAACTGGGGACTGAACCTTTGGAGTGTGGAGAACCTGGAGTGTTGGAATGCAGGGATACAGGCTCTTTAGGAAGGACAGGCAGAGGAGATGAGAAGGGGGTGTTGCCCTCTGTGTCAGTGACCAGCTGGAGTGCATGGAGCTGTGCCTGGGGATAGATGAGGAGCTGGCCGAGAGCTTATGGGTCAGGATTAAAGGGAGGGGATGGACAGGTGACATTATAGTGGGGGTCTGCTACAGGCCACCTGACCAGGAAGACTGCATGGATGAGGCCTTCTATAGACAGATAGGAGCAGCCTCGTGTTTGCAAGCCCTCATCTTCATGAGGGACTTCAACCACTGTGATATTTGTTGGAAGGACAACACAGCAGGGCATAAGCAAGCCAGGAGGTGCCTGGAATGCATTGATGATAACTTACTTTCCAAGTGACAGAGAGAGGTGGTAAGCTGGACCTTGTTCTCACCAACAAGGAAGGGCTGGTGGGGAATGTGAAGCTTAAGGGCAGCCTGGGATGGAGCAACTATGAGATGGTGGAGTTCAAGATCCTCGGGGCAGTGGGGAGGGCACACAGCAGACTCACTACCCTGGACGTAGGGAGAGTGGACTTTGGCCTCTTCAGGGATCTGCTTGGCAGAGCACCAATGGGATAAAGCCCTGGAGAGAAGAGGGGACCAAGAAAGCTGGTTAATATCCAAGGATCACCTCTTCCAAGCTCAGGAGGAACGCATTCCAGCAAAGAGGAAGTCAGGCAAAAACACCAGGAAGCCTGCATGGATGAACAAGGAACTCCTGGACAAACTCAAATGCAAAAAGGAAGCCTACAGAGGGTGGAAGTAAGGACAGGTAGCCTGGGGGGAATAGAGTGAAACTGAGCAGCTAGGGATCAGGTTAGGAAAGCTAAAGCCCTGATAGAATTAAATCATCCAGGGAGTCAAGGGCAAAAGGAGAGCTTCTATAGGTACATTGGTAATAAAACAAAGACTAGGAAAAATGTGGGCCCTCTCCAGAAGGAAATGGGAGACCTGGACATGGAGAAGGCTGAGGTACTCAATTACTTTTTTGCCTCAGTCTTCACTGGCAAATGCCCAAGCCACACTGCCCAAGTTGCAGAAGGCAAACAGGGACTGGGAGAGTGAAGAACAACCCACTGTAGCAGAAGATCAGGTTTGAGACCATCTAAGGATCCTGAAGATGCACAAGTACGTGGAACCTGATGAGATGCATCCGTGGGTCCTGAGGGAACTTGTAGATGAAGTTGCTAAGCCACTATCCATCATATTTGATAAGTCATGGCAGTCTGAAGTTTCTGCTGACTGCTGACTTTTAAAAAGGGAAAAAAGGAAGACCTGGGGAACCGCAGGCCTGTCAGTCTCACCTCTGTGAGATCGTGGAGCAGATCCTCCTGGAAACTCTGCTAAGGCACATGGAAAATAAGGAGGTGATTGGTGACAGCCAACATGGCTTCACTAAGGGCAAATTACGCCTGACAAACTTGGTGGCCTTCTACGACGGGGTTACAGCATTGGTGGTTAAGGGAAGAGCAACTGATGTCATCTACCTGAACTTGTGCAAAGCATTTGACACTGTCCCACAGGACATCCTTGTCTCTAAATTGGAGAGACAGTAGGGCAGTTGTCCTGTGATTTGAATTGGATTACCTTGAGGATTGTCAGGCAATGATGCATGTAGGGGAGCCAGTTTCTAGTTCTGTAGGGAGGTTCCTTTGGGGCTGTGGAGGGACAATACCATTTCTTATGGGCCAGCACCTTGTTAAGGCCATTTCTGACTACAGTGTTTTCACTGATGCAGGGCGCTTGGGCTTGGATTCAGAAGAAGATCACTACACCCCTCAGAAGGTAGGGCTGTGACTACTTCTTTACCTCTGCATGGGCATAAATCCAAATTTGTTGCTATTTGGAAATATTAACTCTCAGATGTGCAGGTGTTTTTTGTGAGGTGTCATAGAGTTTGCAAGGGTTTTAACTTTACTTCCTCACTTTATTTTGCTACATTTGTCTTTAGAGATCATGGCAGAGGGAAATACCACTCCCAAAGCAGCCAGCATCATGACTTAGAGCTTAATTGCTCTGATCTCCACAGTGCAAACAACTGGGAGTCTTTGAATTTTATATAATAAGTTAAAGATGAGTTGAAAGTAAAACCCTCTTTAAATACCGTGCTAGGGGTAATTGAGGTTGGGGGGCTTAGAAACCAACAAGGACATGCCTGGAAGCTGAAGATCTGTGATCACACCCACACAGCACAGACCCAGCCCTGCTCAACTAACTGGGTCTGATGCTTGTAGACCCCAGATGGCCAGGATGCCTGTGCACCACATTTCTGGTTCCTGTGCTGGCTCACTGGTGTGTGCACACAAGGTCTAGAATGCCTTGAATTTCTGTATTGTGACTGGAGTTTCAGTATGCTGTAGACTTAACTATATTCTTGTACCTTCATTCAAAATAACTGCATTGGGTATTTGTCCTGGGTTCAGCTGGGATAGGGTTAATTTTTCACAGAAGCTGGGAGGTAGGCATAGCCAAAGGGATATTCCATACTGTGCTGGCTTCCTGCTGGGATATAAAGGGAAGCTAGCCGANAGTATGCTGTAGACTTAACTATATTCTTATACCTTCATTCAAAATAACTGCATTGGGTATTTGTCCTGGGTTCAGCTGGGATAGGGTTAATTTTTCACAGAAGCTGGGAGGTAGGCATAGCCAAAGGGATATTCCATACTGTGCTGGCTTCCTGCTGGGATATAAAGGGAAGCTAGCCGAGAGAGGGGTGGGGGTCTTTGTGAAGTTCTTGGTGGTGAGAAGGTTTCCTTTGTATCAGTGTTTTCATTGTATTTGATACCTTATTATTATATTCTCCTTTTTCTTT
>VZTO01027399.1:244540-263860 GCA_013400615.1 Syrrhaptes paradoxus
TTTTTTTTTTTTTTAAATCCTTTCCCCCATCTTATTGGGAGGGGGAAAGGCGGTCAGGGGAGGGGAGGGAGCAACTGTGTGGTGGTAGCCCTGACACAAGACAGTATTGTTGGTGCCCAGACTAGCTGAACTACTGCTGTAACCCCGAATATTTTGCATGTGCCAACTTCTATGTAGTACATGTTGGGATTTTTATTTTCTTGGGATATGTCTCTTCCACATAGGTCGATGTTCCAAAGACTTTGAACATTGTGTCCGTTCACTGTGGCTGTGATGGGACTTTCCTGCAGCCCTGACACAAGACAGTATTGTTGGTGCCCAGACTAGCTGAACTACTGCTGTAACCCCGAATATTTTGCATGTGCCAACTTCTATGTAGTACATGTTGGGATTTTTATTTTCTTGGGATATGTCTCTTCCACATAGGTCGATGTTCCAAAGACTTTGAACATTGTGTCCGTTCACTGTGGCTGTGATGGGACTTTCCTGCTCACCCAGACAGGCAAAGTGTTGGCATGTGGACTCAACGAGTTCAACAAGCTGGGCCTGAATCAGTGTACATCAGGGATAATCAACCATGATGTAAGTGCATTTGGGTCCCTGACTCCAGCTCCCAGCCCTCAGTGTATGGGAAACTGAGGTCCTGTGACAGTGACAGAGAGTTCATTAACTTTGTGCCAATTTGTTAGTTCCAATCCAAGACAATGGATACTGGGACTGTGGGAAGAAGCTATTTGTTCCTCAGTTTCCTGTCTGCCCTATGGGCTTATGTCGATCTGAGGTAGTCAAACAGACAGTGAGCTGCTTACTCAGTGACATGGACTCTGTCAGTTCTTTACCATACCCGTGTTGGGACTGTCTAGGTTAGTGTTGTGGTCTGCCAAGACCTACTTGAGTAGGTCTTAGCTGATGAATGTGGGGTTTTCACTCTGCTTACCCACATATCTTTTTTCAGACGTACTGCGAGGTGCCGTATGCCACTTCTCTGACTTTAGCCAAGCAGCTGTCCTTCTACAAGATCCGTACCATTTCTCCAGGGAAGACACATACAGCTTCCATTGATGGTGAGCCCTATATATTAAGAAGTGAATACTGATTTCTGGATTACTTTACATCAGCTTTGCCTTTTCAGCCTGGCCCTTGATATTGAGGGTTGTGCTCTTGGTAGCAGGGCTCATGCCTGCTCCAGGAATCCTGTTCCTCAGCAGTGTTGCCTCCTGGCAAAATGAAGCAGCAACATCAGCTTCTGGGCCAGTCTTTCTTTTTTTAAAGGAAGGAAGAAAAAAAAAGTTTGGGGAAGAATCATGCCCTGGGATAGTGGAGGACTTGGTTATGACTGAGTTAGGCTTTGCTCAAATGACACCAAAGGGCTGTGATGAGTCCCAGCCCCCAGCACTGGAAAAGAGGAGCAATGGGAGAAGGAACTGGGAAGATGTTTCCAGGCTGAAGCCATTCCTCTTGGCTGGCACTGTCCCCTCACAGCCTGGCTGGCTTCTCAGCAGAGTCTTTCCTGGTCATGGGCTGTGGCTGCTAGTTCTCTGCATGCATGGCCACTTCCAGAGTTGGGCCCTTTCTGTGACTGTCTTGTTCCTCCTCTCAGAGCGAGGCCGCCTGCTGACCTTCGGCTCCAACAAGTGCGGACAGCTTGGTGTTGGGGACTATAAGAAGCACCTGGGAATTAACCTGCTGGGAGGCCCCTTGGGGGGTAAGCAGGTGATCAGGGTTTCATGTGGAGATGAGTTCACCATAGCTGCTACTGACGGTGAGTGTGGTTCCTTTGTAGTAGATCTGCAGGGTGGGTAACTGGGTCCCACTGAGCATTTCCTAGACCGCTCCTGCAGTGCTGCACTGAAATAAATAAATCCTCCTAGACTGGGGCTGTATGGCCCTGTTAGTTGTCCCAGTGCAGCACCAAGCATTTGCTGTCTCTGGGGCTGCAGTGCACTGGCTTGGTGGCTGCCTGTTAGATTTGATATCAGTTTGTTCTCTTTCCTCAGACAACCATATCTTTGCCTGGGGTAACGGTGGGAATGGGCGTCTGGCAATGACATCAACCGAGAGAGCTCATGGCTCGGATATTTGTACCTCATGGCCTCGGCCAATATTTGGATCATTGCATCATGTTCCAGACCTGTCCTGCCGTGGCTGGCACACCATCATCATTGTTGGTAAGTATACCTTTAGTATGAATTTTGAGATCTTGGTTATGATGATGTATTTGCTTGCCAGGGCCTAAGCTATAAATCTGGCTGGGGAGCAGGCCAGGTTGCTGTGGGTGAATGTGGCAGGCTGCTCTAAGGTCTAGGCCTGTAACATTGTCTTTGTTGTGTGCTGTTGTAAGAGTTGTCTTGCTTTCTGTGTGACGCTAACTGAAAGCATGCTTCTCTCCTTGCAGAAAAGGTGTTGAACTCTAAAACAATCCGATCCAACAGCAGTGGCCTGTCCATTGGTACTGGTGAGTAACCTGCCCTGGGGAGCTGTGGCTTAAATCTGTTCAGTGGTTAGTTTGACTGGGTGCAGTTTGGCCCTGCAGGATCGTTTCTCTGTGTTTGAAAGGCCTCACATCAAAGGGAGGAAAGCTAGTTGGTGGTGTGCATGGGAAGGGATGGCCCAAAGCTGGGAAAGAGAACTGAAACAGAGGAGGAAGAACATGGATGCAATGAGGCCTTTGCAGTTGAGGAATTTCAATTTGATAAGGAAGAGCTGAGAGAAATTCACCGAAGGGAGCTGATAAGGGAAGGGGGGTTATGGGGCAGCTGCTGGAGAGATGGAGTCTAGTTTCTTGGACCTGTGGGAGGGCTGGGGCCAAGAACCTGCAAAAGACTGCTGCATACAAGCCCTTTTGGGGAGGCCTGCAGGGATTGGTAGGAGATAAGCTGTGGAGGGAGATGCCACTAGGATGTGTTCTCATCGTGGCCGTACATCCCGAATTTCTGCATCTTCTCTGCTCCAACTGGGGTTTGGCGACAGGAATAGCCCAAGTGGGGAAAGTATAAAGTTTTCACTCCTATTTGCTAGTGGCTCAGAGCTGCACAACTGGAGGAGGAGAGGAAGAGGATAATGAACAGGAAGTGGAGATTCCCAATCCCAGTGGAAGCTTTCGGGGAACCATGGAAGCAGATCGTGAGTTAGGGGGCTGGATCAGCACCACAGAAGCTAAGGGAGGCAACAGTGCTGACAGTAGCTCCTGCCCTGGCTGGCTGCGGAAGGTAATGTGGTGTCTTAAAATGGGCATCTGGGCTGGGGAAAAGCGAGCGGCCCCTTCCACCTTTAAGAGATGCTCCAAAAGGTTCTCAGAGCTGTGCTGTTGGGAGCCTTTAGGCCTCCTGTTTTTTTTACCACAAGAGGGTGCTGGTACATTGGTTGAGATGAAGTCAGCTGCAGGAAGGCAGGCAGGCCTGACAATGCTGCTTTTGTGTATCCAGGAGCTGGAGAACGCTGAATTCATCCCCATGCCTGACAGTCCCTTTCCTCTTAGTATGGCATCTTCAGAGCCTGAGAAGGAGACTCTCCCTTACCAGAAACTTCAAGGACTCAAAGTGGCCTCCGAGGAACCTGTTGGATTAAACAAGCCCAAAATGGAGCCCTGGGTAATGTTATCCAAGTGAATGCTTGGCCAAATGCTCTTGGGGACTGTAAATGACAATGCTTGAATTAAGGGGATGGCTGAGAAGAGGGTGTTGGATTGGCCTAATTCATCTGGATGAGGAAAAGCGGGCTGTTCATAATCAGAGATGATACTGCAAAGAGAACAATTCACAGGGATCTAGAACACAAAGCTGGGGCTTGGTCAGATTAAAAGTTATGAGGTCAGTTCTGTAGAAAAGTGCAGTTAATGCAACTGGAAAAAAAAGAGAAGCCTAGGCCCAGGAGCCTAGCAGAAAATAGAAATTTAGAAAGCAGAAGTCACTGTGAGATAAGTAGATCATCCTACTGATGTAGGAAATCACTGACCAACTACAGCCTATCAGACTACCTTGTTCCAGGAGTTTTCGGTCCCAAGAGGAGGCTCAGATCCCAGGCTTAGGGAAAGGGGACTAGACCAGATGGATTTTGGTAATAGGACAAGAGCAGCTTTCCCAGAAAAAGGAGGAAGTTAATGGCTTTCTACTGAAGACGTGATGACTAGTAGCTTGCTGACCCTGGTTCCTAGAAGTTTGGGAAATTGTGAAATGTGCTGGGGTGACACTTTCTGTGCATAGTTTCTTCTTGTGGCGTAAATGCCTCCTGGCCTTACACTCAAACCTGGCCTGACTTCCCTCTGTGTCTCTCCAGCCTAATTGCCTGAGTCCAACCTTGCCGTGTGGTGAAGGAAAGGCTGCATCTCCTGTTGCAGGCTGCATGTGCAGTGCTCTGCAAGTGGAGGTGACGCACCTCCGAGGCCTGGTTTTACAGTGTCTGGAAGATCAGAAGAAGCTGCAGCAGGAAACTGTTCGTCTGAGTGACCAACTTCAGCGGTTCTGCAGGGGGATGGAGGGAATGCAGCAGGTGAGGACCCAACACGTGGGTGCGCATCATGCTCAGGGCTCACTATGTTGATCCTGGCTCCCACATAGGTTGTGGAGGATGCACAGAAGGAAGCAGCTCTTAACAGACATCTCTCTTAGAGCAGAATAGGGAGGCTGAGCACACTGCCTGTCTCTTGCTTGAGCTGCTGATGTAGGCTCTACTAGTAGCAACAGGAATGAAGCCAAGAAAGTTTCCTGTGAGGACAGCCCAGTCCTTGAGGGACCTGGGGTTCCCCTTTATTTCTCCTGGAGAGAAGGGATGGGTAGTCAGATGTAACGGAGAGTCCCAAATGGCTGTGGAGAATAGGGACTGTGCCTTGTGCGGCTCCTAGCTTCTTTGAAGCTAGTCCTAGAGCTGTTTGGATAACTGCTGTGTGTTTTGGCAGGTGGAGGTTCATTCCAAGGGAACGCAGACAGCCAAAGAGGAGATGGAAGTGGATCCAAAACCTGACTTGGATTCGGATTCCTGGTGTCTCCTGGGAACGGACTCGTGCCGCTCCAGCCTCTAGTCTCCTGAACCCACTGGGATCCATCTAACTTCACAGCACACTAACCGAATGCAGAGAGCGGCTTTCCTGGCTTCAGGTCACTCGCAGACAAGGAGCAAGGCCGGAGGCTCCAGAGCAGCACCCATGTACGTTTGATATGAACTAGGAGTGAGTTGAAGAGGGAAAGGGCCCCTGAGCTCTAGGCCATCTCAGTGATTGAAGCAGCAGCTCCTCTTTGTATCTCATCTGTCAGTTCTGCATGAGGCAGAACGGCCCCGTTATGGCGATGGCTCCATAGCAGCTTGTGGCCCTTTCATTGTTTCACTGCTTCCTGGGAGCTGCCTTTGGGACCCCAGTGTTCATCACTGCATCTCTAGGTGAGAGGAGGGAGAAGATGTGTTTTGTACCAAAGCTGGCTGAACCCTCAGACTCTCCACCTTCACTTCAGAGGGGTGAAGGACTAGGATCCTCTCCCTACCACATGGTAAGGCCCAGCCAGTGAGGCTGTTCCCCTCTGCTCAGGGGCAGAGGGGTCAGAGAATGTCTCATTCTAGAGGGAGTGGAGATCTTCCTGTTAGGGAGATAATGGTAGACAGCATGTCCCTGGACTTGAGGCACAGCTAATGGCCATGTGGCTGTGTCCAGTGGCCTGTATACAGAGTTTAAAGGCTTTATTCTGGGTGCCTAGAGCTTTCCAACTTCCAGGCAATGCACCAAGATGAGTGAATCAGGTGTTGTTTCAACAGCAGTCATGGGGCCTGTCTGAGATGGGATCCCTGGTCCTCAGTTTCAGACCACCTGCTTCCCAACCAGATGACAAGTGTCTGGGCCTCAGACTGAGTCACCCATTTCTTGCTCCAGCTGTTCAACTTGGTTTGGGTGATAGAGCTTCTGGCTTCTTGGCATAAGCCCATAGCTGATCCCTGCTTGGCTTCTGTTCTGCTCAGCCCCTGGTGCCCACGTTCTCTGTGGGTGTGGGAAGAATCAGTGTTTTTCCACTCAAGTGTTCTGATGAAGCTGGAATGCTTCCTACCCAGAATAGGTCATTAATGCCATGGTTACAGGATGTAGCCTTCCCCAATGACCGTGAATGATCAAGTCTCTCTGTCCGGAATTCACCTTCTTTCTAGAAGCTTTCCCAGGAAAATTGGAGATGGGAAGAGGCATGGTCTGATGCTCCAGATTTCCTCATTTCTTGTTAGAGAATGAGGTTAATTTTATTCCCCTGAAATTTATTAGCAAATTGACTTTGAGCTAAGCTTTTGGGATTGGTAGGGTCCCTGGGAGCAGCTAACCTCCCTTGCCTTACATGAAGCCCCTAAGGAGTCCTGAGTCCCTCTCACCTTTGGTGTGAGAGTGGGGTTATGATTTCATTAGGCTTAAACCATCCCCATCAATGGTATGTCACTAGAATTGCCTTAGTACTATTGGAGTTGGATATCCTGTCACCCCTCCTAGACTTCTTTTGAGAGACTGTTCTGGGGGAGCCAGCGTTCCCCATTTGTCTCTAGAGGTGGATGCCAAACCATCCAGCTTGTATCTTATGCTACTTAAATACTTTTTTGGTGCCTATTGCTAGTATCTTGGAGCTGAATTAAGTGCAGTCTCTCCAGTGCAGTGTCCAGGGCAAGGATCGTACCTGCATGTCTGCCCATCGTTATGAAGGAAGGGTGGGAGGACAGCCCTCCTGGGAGGTGGTGAGTGTTGGGCACCCTGGTGTGGCCGCATCACTTGGTTGCCCTTGTGACTCTGCTCTCTCCCCGATGTGCGTTGGAGCCAGTTCTCAGGTTAGGGTCCCAGCTTGAGGGTTGTTGTTGCAGTTGGAAACGATTGAGTTGGTCACGTTGTGGCAGTGCCTTTGAGGAGTGAAGAGTTGAGCCTGAGCCATGTCCAATAAGCAAGCACCAAGCTGATGGGAGTCGCTCTCCTGCAGTGCACTGCTATCCTCATTTCTCAATGCTCTGCAGTTGGGAAGCTAGGTGCACGGACTGGATTCCCTTTGGATCTAGTGGAGGATTAGGGTCCCTGACAGAGGATGCCCTGTACTCCACAATCTCATATGTGCCTTAGAGGATTCACGCTATCCAGGTTGTGCCTGTTACAGACCACAGATTTCACACCAGCCAACTATGCAACCAACAAAGCAGTTTAAAGCCAGCACCTTTGTCTTGGGCTGAAAATGGAAGGGCAAGTGAGCAGAAGTGCCTTTGAGCAGTTTCAAACCTTTTTTACTTCTCCCCTTCTTGCAGTGCTAGCTCCGTATGTGTTCGTCTCCTGCTAGTATTGCTACTGAGTTGTTATAGTGGAACACAACTTATGCCTGCTCTGACACTCTGGCTGAAAACTAGTTTGTCGTTGTCTTTTTTTGAAAGGTTAAAGGGTGGAGTGGTTTGGAGTTTCTGTTTAAATAAATGTTTAAACTCATTCTCCTGTGTTCCGAGTCTTTTTTTTTTTTTTCCCCAAGAGGAAAGGGAAATATGCACATAGAATGCCATGAAGCTAGCTGACTGTTTGATTATTTTTTTTGCTTATAGAAAGAGGGCCAAGGGGCTTGCAGGTTCTTTGCTATGGGAAAAAAATGTCAGGTTCTGTGTCCTTTCACTAAAAAAAGACCCAACAAGCAACAAAACAATTTTTCTCTTGCTGCTGCATCTCCTCCTAGTGACGTCAGGGGGCTTTTGTGTGTGTGTTTATTTCAACAGTTTGAGTGCCAAGTGGGAAATGAGTAATGGGAAGAGAGAGGCTCAAAGGGAAGAGGTACCTGTTTCTCTCAGAACAGCTTCTACTGAGCATTAAGGCCTTGAGAAGCAAGGACCTGCCTGACACCTGCTCGGCCAACTGTTCCTGTACACTGTTTAATGCCTGTTGCTTCTAACTTTTTATTAGGGTTTTTAGTAAACAGTGAAATGTCTTGAGAGGCAGAGCTGGGTTAAAAACTTAAAATTCACCAGAGATTTGGATAGTGAAAATGCAGCATGTCTCTGAGAGGGGAATTGTGCTGCAGTAGAAGAGGAAGCTGAGCTGGCATCAGTAATGTGGCCTGAGTAGTGCCAGGGTAACAGTAACCATGACAGCAAAGCAGCCGGGTAAATCTTGGTGCTGATGCTTTGGTTAAACTGTTAGTAATTAAATCAGTTATCAGAGACTTTCTGGATACTGCTGCCTGTCTTGACCTAAAACAGTAGCTCACCGGAAGGTGAACTGCCCATGGTTAGTTCCGAAACAAAGATGACAAAGCCTGGTGATTTAAGTAACTTTTGTTTTATCTATAGTTTCAACCTTAGCATTAGCCATTTGCCTGTCACTTAAGAGCAGTCCCAAACAGATGGGTTTATCTTACAGTATCAAAAACTTTTCTGTGTGTATCTACCCCAGTCACTGCACTCTGCTGACTTCTAGGGGTCCACTAAACCCAGTCAGTAAAACACAGTGCAAAGGGAAGGGAGTTAGTATGACAAGACAGAAAGTGGTTCTGAATTTCTGAACTACTCTTTGTTTAATTCAGTTACACCTTTCATTAATGCAAGGAAGCTGGCATAAAGCTTCCAGTTTACCCCTTTCCTATCTCTTGTCACCTCTTGCTATCCTGTATTTCAAAGCTCTGAAGTTAGAGCATTGGTTTTGCTTCTCTGATCAATTTGGATATAGCAAATTATCTTCCCTTAAGTCTGTTTTTTCTCTCCTCTTTAGGTTTGTACACTCTTATACCTGGCTGGCACAGTGCAGCACTGACTCTTTCTGGGACCTTCATGTTTTTCTAGGGTGTGCCAAGGGATTATTTCTACCCACATATCTACAGGGCAGAAGTTCACCATCTTCTTTCAGGAGTCAGGTCTACCCTTTGAAGGATGGAGTGATTTTTCGTATTCAGCTTCTGACTAGGTCCAGTTTAATCTAGTAACTTACCTTTTTTCTAGGTTTCCATGAGCTGCTGCTACATAACTGAAGGACTTCCAAAAGGAACTGCTGAAATTTTTTTGTTCTTTAGGTACTTCCTCTTGCACCTTTCTCATACAAAGTAGTCATTCTTACTTTGAGAACACAAACCACTCTGACACAATTTAAAACAACTTTTATATAACAGAACTAGTGTATTTATATTAAAAACAGAATCTGGAAAAATAACTGACTTAGAAATGTGCAGGAACTGTCACCAGTTATAAGCAGATGATTCTCTAAAAGGGTCTCTAAGACACCTCTTTCCCCCAAAAGACCCTTTAACAGTGTGATAAGGACCTGTGGCATGAGGCAAAATACGATTCTGAAGAACAGCCCCTTTCTGATGGCTGGTTTGCTCCTTGCTGCTGTCCTGCTGACAGCCTGTAGCAACAGTCTTTCTTCTCTGCTCAGCTGGCTAACAGTGGCAGCCTTGCTACACCCAGACTCTGGATGGGAGAAGCAGCCATCAGAGGGGCATCCCTCATGGGGCAACCCAGGGCACAGGTCAAAGTACACAGGTTGTAGTATTCTGCTTATACGCCCTGAGCTGTTCTCTTGCTGTATGTACAAGCTCAACACTTGCAGCCAGTGTTGATACTAGGTAAAGCACAAGTGTCTGTTCTGGAAACCTGGCAGAAATCAGGAAAAGAATTGCAGTGCAGAAACAGCTGGATGCCACCTCAGCAACGCCTCCTCTGCAGTGGGGGTAAGGGCCTATTCTTGATGTATTTGCACTTGGGAATATGTCTCTCAGCTACTTGGGGAGCAAATCGGCGTCTGCAATAGGGGCAGGCAACATAGTCTGGGTTTTCGATGGGAGGCAAGGGAAGCAGGGCAGGTGCCTTCCCTCCCTTGGAGAGGACTTGCTGCATCTGACGGGCGTGGCGCAGGGTGTGAATCAAAACTTCATGTTTCTGTTTCCAGTTGTTCTTTCTGGGTGGGTTATTCTGCAGAAGGGAAAGGCAGAGCAGATGGCACGGCTGTCAGTCTCCATTCTCAAACTTAAGCTCAGGGTCCAACTGAGGTCACCCATCTGTGGGGATTCCTCGGGTTGATGTAAAACCACCCCTGGAAAGCTGAGTCCCACAAATGGGATCAGAAATACCAGCAACAAGGAGCATTTGAAGGAAATACTAATGGGGACATCAATACTTAGCAAGACCTTGAGAACAACCAGAAAAGCAAGCAGTAAGGCCAAGGAACTGGAGTGTGTTGCTATAGTTGCTTTGTGGAAACAAAGCTGCATATTTCCACTGCCTTTGTTTTAATAGCTGGGATTTTCAGTCAGTTCCCTGCAGCCCCTGATGTCACAGAGCTGTACTGCAGCAGACCAATTCTGCATCCTGGGCACCCTGACTACAGCAAGGAGTGAGCTTTCTCTAGGAGTACACCCTTTGATGCATTACAGAGACAAGTCAGTTAGGATGCGCGCCCCCATCTATTAGATTTTAAATGGATCTATTTATCCATTTGGCAAGAACCTTTCAGAGGCAAAGGTTTGTAAGGGATTATACCCCTTAGCCCCACGTATGCGTGAAGGTGCCCGCATCTCAGTCAGATGTCAAAGTGGAAGGAATGTGAGCAGTAGATGTGGATCGAGGGAGGCAAAGGGACTACACATTACCTCAGGCCCCTCTGAGCTCTTCCTCTGCTGATACTGTTCCAGGTCTGTTCCCCTAGCTCTGGCCTTTCTGGAATCAAACACTTTCCTCTGGGAGCCTTGGCTCTTGCTGCAGATACTCATGTGCTTCTCAAGCCTGGTGCAGAGAAACTTACGTCCGCAGAAGCTGCACTGTCTGAGCTTCCCCTGCTCCATGGCGCTGGCAGCCTGCATGTGCAGCACCTCTGTGGACAAGTGATCACCAGAACCTCGGTGAGAGAGGGCAGAGAGACAAGGGCTATGTTTTGAGGCCAGCTCTGAACAAGAGGCTAAATGCCCCATGGGTATGTGGTCTCCGATTTTGCTGTTGCTGGCCATTAGCCGCTCCTTCTTGAGTTTCCCCATAGACAGCTCTTGGGGGTGGAGGCTGGTGCCAAACTTGGGGATAGTGGCCTCTGCAGACTGTGCCCCCCTGAGGACTCCATCACCTGGCATGACTGTAACTCTGGGAGTTTTCTCTTCAGGGTCTCTTGCGGCCTTTTGCTCATGGGTCCTTTCCACTTCTCTGTCTCTTCTCTCTGCCTTGACAAGCTCCTTCTCTCTTTGAATCCTCTTAAGCTCCTCCTTTGTTCTCTCCAGCTTCTCTCTGAGGAGGGCCTCCTGCTTTCGAATTTCCTCCTCCAGGTTCTGTCCATCTGCCTCCAACTTTAGGATGTAGTCCAGCTCTCTCCTGTGTAGACAGGAGGCTGATTGCTTAGGTTCTGCTGTCCAAGGAGAGAGCACTGTAGCTAGCTGAGTCATTCCTCTTGGAGGCTTCCCTTTGCTCATTGAGCTAGGCTTATGATTTTGAGCTTCCTCTGTGTATGGGGAACTTCCAAGTTGTGCTCTGTTAAGCGCTGGAACACTCATGTCCTTCTGAAAAATTGGTTTCAGGGGATATGCACGGTCCACTCCTTCTTTCCGTCTGACTACTAATTTAGTTGTCAGAGTCTGGATCTGGCTAGTGGGATACTTGCTCTGCAGTCCAGCTGAACTGCGCCTGCAGATGTGTTGATTGCTTTCTGGAGAAAGACAGTATGAATAGCTTTGGCTCTTTTGGCCATAGACATCCTTTAAACTTTCCTTTTTGACAGGTACATGTTCATGCTGAAAGTTGTTCTTCTGGTGTTCTAGCTGGGAGCCACGAACAGGCTTAGTAGCTGCCAGTGCAGAATCCACCGGTAGAAACAAAGCCTTTAAGTGCCTGCAAAAGAGCCTGAGGTTAGAAGCAAAGACATCCCATGCTATCTTATCCAAAACTGGACAAATTTTCTCCTAACAGTCTACACCTGGAGGCCACAATGAGAGACTATAATAAATATTAGCAAAGGTTTTGTAACTTTTCTGGCTTCTAGAAATCTTTACATTCCTTTCATCGAGGGAGCTCCCACGCTGCCTCTTCCAGACCCAATCATTTATGCAGCCAGAAATAAGATATGCTTTCACTTTGCTCTCTGTCTGAGCCCTGTCTTGTAGCAGCAGAAATACATTGTCCTGCCAGGGATATTGTTAAGACTCCCCCAGGCTTTTTCCCATAATATGTCCCTTCACTTTTCACAGCGTAGATCCAGTGTGGCACACGGGTCTGACACACAGACGTCCTGTAAAGCTCGGTACAACCTTTCCCTGTCTCGTTCCGCCAGATCCCCCGCGGTGTGTCAGGTGCCCAGGCCGCAGGCCAGCCCCGCGGCAGGGGGAGCGGCGTTACCTGTGGGTCTGCAGCAAGCGCCCCGTCCGGTCTCCTCGGCAAGCTGCGTCGCTAGTCTCTGCTGCTGTTTTGCTCATCGCTCTCCCAACGCCCGAGAGACCCAGCATCTCCTCCTGCCCGCGCCGCGCCGGGACAGCGCCGAGCTCTGCTCGCCGTCACCCCGCTCACCATGTGGACAGCTGTTGCCTGGAGACAGGCACGCGAATACCAGTTCCTGCGCCGCTCTCGCCGGTGAGCGGCCTACTCTATGGCTCCTCCGCAACGCTCGCTCTCCTTCCACTCCGCTCTCTGGAGGACCTCACCTCTATGGTAGGGTAGGGGTGACCATTCATGAAGCGGCTCGCGGGCGAGGCCACGCCCCCAGCGCTCCGCGCAGGCGCAGTGGGGTGTGCGGCGGCAGCAGGAGGAGGAGGCGCAGGAGCGCGGCGGCCGCCATGGCGGAGTCCGAGGCCCTGGTGTCCGTGGACTACGAGGTGTTCGGCAGGGTGCAGGGCGTTTTCTTCCGCAAGTACACCCAGGTAAGGGGCGTGGCGAGGTCTGGCGGCGCGCCTCCTTCCTGGGGGCCGTCCTGCCTGCAGGGGGATGCTGTGCCCTCTGTGTCAGCGGTGCCGGGGCAGCGGCGGCTCCTGCGGGCGCCTCGGTGGGGCCGAGCTAGGGGCGGGCTGGATCGCGGCCGCGGCCCGGGCTCTGTCTGCTCCTGAGTGGGAGCTGTCGTCTCAGTGCTGCTGGCGGCCTGTGTTGTGTTATGTAACCACAACTGAAAAGTGCATTTCAGACACAGTTTTTCATGTAAAAGAATTTAGTGAGTAGTGGGAGTGAATCCTCTGCTGTTTTCCTGCCATCTGAGCTATAGGAACTTCCTTAGAGGTCTATGTCTTGCCTAAAAAAACGGTTCCTGTATGTGAATGTTATTCTGTAGCTCTTTTACTGTTCAGGTTAATCACATTTTACTCTGCATTGTCTTCTCAGGGGGAGGCTAAGAGACTAGGACTCGTTGGTTGGGTCCAAAATACTAGCCATGGCACTGTGCAAGGACAAATTCAAGGTCCAGCTGCCAGGGTCCGGGAGCTCCAGGAATGGCTCAGGAAGACAGGAAGTCCCCAGTCCCGCATCAGCCGAGCTGAATTCTGCAATGAGAAGAAGATCACAGCGCTGGAGCACAAGGACTTCCAGATTAGGATGTAACTTTGTCCAGGAAGAAGCAAAAGCTGGAGGGTGAGGTGCCCTCACCGAACATTTCCCCTCTTCCCTGTTCGTTCAGTCAGCCAATATTCAACTCTAGAGAACTTTATTTTATTACATTTCTAATTTATTGGTTTGTTGAATTGTTAGTCTAACTCTCAGCCTTTCACAAAACTTTGGCAGGTAGAAGAAGAACTGTGCTGTCTGTGTTAAAGGGGCTGTTTAGGGACACGGCCTAAATATTAAAAAATATTTCTGGATGTATGTGAAGAATGGGGCTTGAGTAGTTGTGTGAGAGTCAAATATGTAGTTTGTAGGGTGTTATGCTGATGTGAAGAAAATCACGGAATTGATGCCGATTCTAAATATTGCTAAAAAACATTATTTCTGTGCTCTGAATGCCTCAGAAGCAATTCATTTTGTTCCAGAACTTTTATGATTTCTTCAGAATAAAATTGCTTGGAGCTTCTTGTGTGGGATGGATGTGTCATAGGGGAGTTGTGTGGAGCGGGCCCTTTGAGTGTGACCCTGTTGCCGATACCTGGCCCTGCAGGACCGTGAGGTGCTACGAGCAGTCCCCGGTGCCTCTCCTGAGGGACAAGGCCCGGGGAAGGTGTGCTTATCGCAGCTGTCCCTTGCTCTGGCCCCTCCTCGGGCCTCCTTAGGCCTGACAGCGGCCCGGCCACGGGCGGGGACTACAGCTCCCGGCACGCTTTGCCCGCGGGCGCCCGGCCTGCCGGGAGCAGTAGTCACCTGTCCCCGCCGCCTCCCGCCCGCAGCGCAGGCGCGATGCGCTCCCTGCCCGAGCCGCGGCTTGCCCTTCTCCCCCTGCAGGAGCCGCGTGCGGGCCGGGCAGCCCGCGACGGTTGGTCTCGCGCTGCGACCGTTGTGCGGCTGCCTCGCGCCCAGGCCAGCGGGTGCCGAGGGGGTGAGAGCGGGGGGCGGGGAGGGCGCCGCCGCCTCGCGTGTCAGCGCCTCGTCGCGCGGTCTCCGAACGGCGCTTCTCGCGGGAGCGGGCGGAGGCCCGGGCGGGGAGGGAAGGGCGCGCACCTGGGCGCGGGGCTCGGCTGTGCTTCTCTGCCCTGGGGCCGGGCAGCGTCCGCATACCTGTCACGCAGGGGGCACCAGGAGGTGCCCAGGGAGGCCGAGCAGCGCTTGCAAAGCTGCTTGGGAAGCTCTGCGTGAGGGGTGCGGAGGTGTCCCCTCCAAGACCAGTAAGAAAGCAGTGGTCGTCAAGGACAGGGCTGGAAAATAGTGGGTTCTCTTTTACATAAACAGATAAATCAGTGTCACACACCCATTCCCAAGTTTGCTTTATTCCTTTATTAGATGAGTTACAGCAGGTGCTTTTTTGCCGGAATGGGGCACTGTGAATTTATGTGAGGAGATCGAGCTAAAAACAACAGGAAGGCAGCTCTGTGCTTGCTTCTTGGTGATACCTTCTATATATTTTTGATACAAAGGAAAGCAGAAGCCTTTTGTTTGCAGGTTATTTGAGTTTAGCCTTATCATGGTTGGAGTTTGGTTTCGGTATGTTAAGTTTGGCAGTCACGTATGTTGTTAGTAATGAGCATAGGCTCGGATTCTGGCCATTTACCCTGAAGGCACCAACGATGTGTAGTCAAAGCCTGAGCAGGAAAGTAATCACAGAAAAAGCCTCTGATACCAGGAAAACTAACACAAGTATATTTATAAGGGAAAATTGGAATAAATGAAAGCTTTTTCAGGCCTTTAATTTTTTTTTTTTTCCTCAACCCAGGAAGTTACTTTAAGGCACATGGAGGAGCAAGCTCCCTGCACTTTGTGAAATTTCTCATCTGTGTGATTTTGACATGATCAAATGTTTGGCAGAAGATGTGCGAGCCAGGCTGCGTTCTGGAGTGACTATCAACTCACTGGGGCAGTGTGTTGAGGAGCTTGTCCTCAACAGTATCGATGCCAAAGCAACGTGTGTAGCTATCAGGGTGGATTTGGAAGCTTTTAAGATCCAGGTGGTGGACAATGGCTCTGGGATGGGGAGAGAGGACTTAAATGCAATGGGAAAGCAGTACTTCACCAGCAAGTGCAATTCAGTGGGGGACTTGGAGAACCTGATGTTCTATGGCTTTAGAGGGGAGGCTGTGGCAAGCATAGCCAACATGGCCAGCATAGTGGAAGTTTCATCTAAGACCAGCCGGACAGCAAAAACATTTGTGAAACTATTTCACAATGGGCAAGCACTGGAAGCCTGTGAAGCTGAATTGAGCAGACCAAGTGGTGGAACTACAGTCACCGTGTATAATTTGTTTCATCAGTTACCAGTGAGGAGAAAGTGTATGGATCCTGCATTGGAATTTGAGAGAGTGAGACAGAAGGTAGAGGCTGTTTCACTGATGCATCCCTCAGTTTCACTTTCGTTAAGGAATGACGCTTCTTGTTCTATGGTGCTTCAGCTCCCTAAGACAAGAGATGTGTACTCTCGGTTTTGTCAAATTTATGGACTGGGCAAATCCCAGAAGTTACGAGAAATAAATCATAAGTCTGGGGGATTTGAGTTAAGTGGTTATATCAGTACTGAAGGACATTACAACAAGAATATGCAGTTCTTGTATGTGAATAGAAGACTTGTTTTAAAGACAAGATTGCATAAACTAATTGATTTTTTATTAAGAAAAGAAAGTGTCATTTGCAAGGCAAGAAGTGGCCCAGCGAGCAGACAGGGTAGTTCAAGTCCTGGTCGCCATCGTTGTGGCCCAGAGTTGTACGGGATCTTTATTCTGAATGTGACCTGTGCGTACAGTGACTATGATGTGTGTCTGGAACCTGCAAAAACTCTAATTGAGTTCCAGAACTGGGATGTTCTTCTAACTTGCATAGAGGAAGGAGTGAAAATATTTTTGAAAAAAGAACATTTATTTATTGAACCATGTAGTGAGGACATCAGAGAATTTAATGACAATAATGAATTTTGTTTGTCTGATGCTCCAGTTCTGAAGCCCTCACTCTCTGATGAGAAGAGCATCCAAGATAGTTTTAAGAAAGTGTGTGATGATATTGTGGATTCCTACAAAATGCGTAGCTTGCAATCAAAAGATGTCAAAAGGAAATCCATTACTGGTAAAAAATCTTTGAGTCTTATAGAGTCAAATAAAAATCTACAGGAAACTGAAATTGCCCCAAATCAGAAGATTGCTGAACCATCTGATCCATGTAGAAGCAACAAAGTGGGGATTCCGTTGCCCAGCAAAGATGACACCGCTTCTGATTTCATTATATCACATGTCTCAGAGCAGGAGCCAAAAGACACCAACAGTTCACAAAAAGCATCTGATACTGCTCTGAAACCTTCAGAAAATCTTCATTCCTCTTTTAGTGGAGGGGCCAGATCAGAAGCAATAAAAATAGACGTTTGTGGTGAGCTGCGACATTGTGCAGAGAATTACAAAAAAGATGAGGGAAACCAGCAAGGCAAAGTAGTACAGAAAAGCAATACGGTCTGTATCTTAAATAACAATGTTATTCAATTGCCATCTGAGAGAGGCGACCCTACTGAAACAGCAGTGGAACCAGAAACTGTTTCTGGAAGTTCATTGATGAGACTGTGTAAGGCAAGAGGAGGAGACAGGGAAACAGCTGAAGTGATAGATAACGTTGGAAGAGGAGCTGATAGTTCAATGCAATTAAAATTGTGCCCTACAGGCCTCCTAACACATGTTATGCAAAATGAGCCCCCACGTGAATGTGAGCAAACAGAAACAAATCTTGCATTGAACGTGCAGCATAGACCTGGCCCTGTCAATGTCAAGGATATTTTTTGCCATAAAGTGAATTTTTCGATTCAGTCCTTAAATGCTAAGGATATTTCCAGTGATACAAATAAAGACTATACACCTCCTTACACCAGAGAAGTATGCATGGCTGATGGCAATGAGTGGTTAGAGAACAAAACTTTGCCAAATCAGGTGAGTAAGGGGATAGCTATGCCTATTGCCACCAGTAAAAGACATTATGAGACATCAAATGTTACAGAATTGCCGCTGGCAACTTCTTCAGGTATTCTTCACAATAAAATTATAAAAAGCACTAGAAGACAAATAGCTGTGCCAAGATCTCAGTCCTCTAAGAAGCTGAGCTTATCCATGCAGCTGGGTTCATTAGAAAAGTTCAGGAGATATTATGGGAAAGACAAGCACACGCTACCAACATCATTGTCAGAGCAGAGTGAATTTGGTCTCCTGGTTTTTAATTCACAAGCTAATTGTGACTTTTCAAAGAATGAGAATGATAACCATGGCAGTGTGAGTACTGGTGAAACTCCAACTTTGGAAGATACATATTCTAATAATAGTAGCCGAATGGAAGAGACTTTATTCTGCAGGGGAGAAACTTCACAGGACAAACATGCCCTTCGTCAGAGTCCTTTGACATTGTCTGATTACTCTCAGATTAGTAAAAAAAATATCAGTTTTAAAAGATGTCCAGGATCATTATCATCCAGACTGTCCAGAATAAGAAGTGACCACAAAGAAGTAGAACAATTTGATGAACAATTTCAAACAGATTCAAGTAGAAAAGAGGACTACTGTTTTGGTCTTGAATCTTCAAATAATGGTTTTTTGTACAATGCTTGTCAAACACATAAATTCTCAGTGGAAAAAGTGAAGGAATGTAATTGCAGCATTTCCAAGGGGGATGTGTGCTCACAGTCAGATGGTACAAGAGCAAAGCCCGTGAAAAGTACTGTCAGCCCGTCACCACTGGGCAACATAGAAGGGGAGTACACAGTCTCTTCAAGCAGTGTTTTGTCGTTACCGGCTAAAAAGGATTGTACTAACGTCATGTGTAAAGATAAAAGTACGTTTGATGAATCCTCAGAACAAAATTTGAAAGATACTGAGGTTCCTCATGGGACCTTCCCAAGTAACTTGCAATTCTCTGCAGACAACACAAGCACAGGTGATCCCAGGAATGATCTGTGTTCTGACTGGCTGCAAGATTTTGATGTTTCATCGGGTAAGACAATATACATCAATACAGCAACTGGACTGAGCACCTATGGCACTCCTCCTGCTGAAGGATTTCAGGCTGCCTGCATTCAAG
This sequence comes from Syrrhaptes paradoxus, assembly GCA_013400615.1. Taxonomy (NCBI): domain Eukaryota; kingdom Metazoa; phylum Chordata; class Aves; order Pterocliformes; family Pteroclidae; genus Syrrhaptes; species Syrrhaptes paradoxus. The sequence continues at coordinate 263,084 of VZTO01027399.1, forward strand.
ATGTAACAACAATGGCTGTGAATGTTGTCTCTGAGAATGGTAAGAGGGGTGGAGGTGGTTTTTGTATAAATGGGATGAGGAAAAATGTGTTCTGCTAGGTGCATAAAATATCTTGCTGACAGCCACCTGACAGTTTATACTGAAAGATCCACTGCCTTGTAATAGCTGAATGGAAAACAGGAAAGTGTTGGAGATTATGGAGACAGTAACACATTAACATTCAAGATATTAAAAAAATAGTTTTTAATAAAACAGTAAAAAGTAACATCAACACCTTGTCAATAAACAGGCAGCTGCCTGCACATCAGGACATTTACTGTGATCAGTTATGTATAATTGTTGTCATATATAAAGTGAGGGACACACTTTAAATGTCCTAGAAAAATTTCGTGGCTTTTAACATTTTGTCCTAACTGCATGCAAAATTTCAAACAACTCTTGACAAATGAGCAAAATTTTCTTTGAGAATGTATAGTCTCTACAGATTTTGGAAGGCTGTTGCTTCATACTTTGCTTTGTAGGAGATGCTGTACAGCATTGTTGGTGGTTTGATGATGGAGCTTTTCTGAGGGTGACAGGACACTACATTGTACTGGGTTTTCAGTGGTGTGGTGTTCATGAGTCTTCATTGATCTGTCTTGGCAGAATAGTGTCTTTGATAGTTTTCACTTCCATGGATATATCTTTGTTCAGAGTTGTTCCTCAGTCTGTCTACAGGCAGATTTTAGGTAGACTGTATTTTCTCCTGTATAATTTGTTTTGAAAAAGTAGTTTGGA
>VZTO01027400.1:0-26909 GCA_013400615.1 Syrrhaptes paradoxus
GGAAACTTGAATAACAAAACCAACATCAGTCCAACAAATGACGGCACAAGGGCTCTGCACCCTGGGTGAAACCCCTGAGAGTTTGAAGTGCTCCTCTCCTCTGTCCGGTTCAGGAAGCTGGTTCGGGGCATTCTCATCACTTCTTCTGCTGGCGAAGAGCACAACGAGCCCAGCGCTTCCCTGGTACAAAGCACTGCTCTTCTTCTGCGCTAGGCAGCTCACACCAAAGGGTCTGCCGCACATTTCCCGTTCTCCCCACCGCCTGCGTGGCTGAAGGGCTCTGGGGGGACGAGCTGCCACCGGGAGCTGTGGGTGGGAAGGAGCAGCCCAGCCCTGGGACTGTCCCTGGGTCTGCTCAGGCCAGTGTCACCACGCAGGTCCTGCATCCCAACGGTCTGCGTGGACCCGATGCTTTGAGAGGCTCCATGGCTCGTTTGTAAATCCCGGATGATGAGGGCGAAGGCTGTTGGGATTTAGGGCTGTGATTGCAGCTAGCAGTGACAGCAGCTCCAGTAGGCGTCATGGGCACTTTTACTACATCATTTTCTGAGCTACTGCTGTTAAAAATACGACATTCATTGTACATTCCAAAAGAAAATGTGTATCGTATGGATTTCTTTGTGCTTACCTTCCAATCCTCTTTATTCCATGTTGTCTTTTCAGTGAAAATGAAGATGCGGAGAGTCCAATGTGTGTCTGCTGCAGCGAAACACACCCCTCATCTTTGTATTTTGAGCCGTCACAGAGAAGGACATCCCACACCCAATACTTTTATCTCACAGCCTCATCTGAAACGTATCGGTGTAGGATAATAACGATTTATTTTTTCACAGGATACACATGAAAGCAAACATATAACCAGCGTTCACTCCATTATCACTCTGCTGTTTCAGTTATGGATGGTCCATAGCAGAAAAAAACCATAATTTTAATCATTTTACTCTGTAAGCTTTTATTTTTTCAGTATTATGCTTCTTCCACTCATTAAAGTCACAATTCCTCATTTTCCAGTGAGAAAGAAGCCCTGACAGTCTATGTGCATCTCCCAGCATCACCCCTGGGGGCCGGGGGTCTCTGTGACACGCCGTTGTCACCACAAGGCTTTGGGTGATGCTCAGATGGGAAAAACCCCCGGCAGCTGGGAGGGTTGTGCTGAGGACATCGAGTGGCACCGAGTCACCTGCATCTCCCAGAGACAGGGATGGGGAGGTGTCCCGGTCACTCGCTGCGGGTCCTGGGGAGGGTCTGCTGGTCCGTCCGGTTTGTGTCTGCCGTGAGGTTTGTCTTTGCTTTGCCCCACCAGGTGCCGGTGCTCCCGCACGGATAACTGTCCTTTCCAGATCCAGGTTAAACCCTCTCCTCTCCCGTGGGCTGAGTTAAATAAATTTGTTCTGACTTTCTCTTGTTAGCTTACCGAAGAACCTTTTCCTGATTAATCCACATCTAAATATCAAACTATCCTTGCTCTGGCTGCAGCCCTATTCACCTCCTCGTTGACAAAAGCCTCTCTAGCTTTGTCCCTCCCGAGGCTGCCCGTGCCCCATGGCCCAGGACCCCCAGGGTGGTGGGGCTGCGGCCCCTCATCCTGGGCTTGGGAGGATGCACACTCCTGCCTGGGAACCCCCCACCCCAGGACACAGACAGGAGGACAGGCACAGTCCCCCCTGGGAACCCATCACCTGGGACAGGGGCAGGAGGACAGGCACAGTCCCCCCTGGGAACCCATCACCTGGGACAGGGGCAGGAGGACAGGCACAGTGTCCCCTGGGAACCCATCACCTGGGACATGGGCAGCACCCCAAATCTGGGAGCAGGGCAGCCGACACTGGCTCCGGGTGTGTGCAGAGCCTTCCCTGAGGAAGCCGTGGGAAATCACATTTATAACTGTGTCTGTGAGTGACGCTTGGGCCACGTGCTGGGGTGAGTCAGGGTGGGCTGGGGCTGGTGTCTGGGGGCAAGGCTGCAGGAGACCAAAATATAAATCACTTTTAAAGTGCTATAGCAATAATTATCCTGCCCTGCGTGAGAACTTCCATCTTCTGAGAGCTGCTCTCATGTGCCACGGATGCTCCTTGACCCTTCCTTGCTCCTTTCAGGCTTCCTTAACCCCCTTTCCTGGGAGGGATGTGCACATCGTTTTTGGAGCAGCTCAGTGCCACTTGCGTATTGATTTTGTGATGGGTTTGTACCTCTGGAATAACGCCTGTAGCACTGACAGCACAGCCCGTGTGGTGGGATGCTGCAGGACCCCTGGTCTCTCGGGGAGGTGATATCCATCCCGCTCAGCGGTGTGTCCATGGGCTTACCTACCGCTCCCACGGAAAACACACCAGGGCTGCCGCCAGCCCGAGTCCGGGCTGTGCCGTCTGTCCAGGATTCCAGTCTGCGCTTGGGACTGGGTGGAAGCGCTGCTAGGAAATGTTTTTTATTGTGATGGGAAAGATGTTGGATAAAATGAAAAAGATTCATAGAACGTTGTGTCTATTTTTATTATACCTCTTCATATCCGGTGAAAAAATATTTATTTTTCCTGGAAATGTTGCTGAAGTGAGACAGTGCACATATTTTCCCCAGTTCATTTAAACCTGAAAACACACCATGAGCTGTTGAAATTTCCCACACATGATGAAACACAGAGTTTCTCCTGCCTGGCCTCTGCTGGGGGACGAGGACAGTGGCTGTGGCAGGGCCCAGCTTTGCTCGGGCGGTGCAGAGTGGGGACCCCTGGCAGGGCTGTCCCCCTGCAGCGGTGCGTGCCCCTCTTCCCTCCTCTCTGCTGACCCCAGCCCGCGCTCCCCTCGGATGCTTTCACCCCCTTCCTCCCCTGCTCGGCCGGCCGCCCTGCCCCGTTCCTCCCTCGTCGTCCTCGTCGTCAGCTCCCCGCGGGCTTTACGAGTGTCTGGCCCCAGACACATGCCCAGGGAGCAGGACAGCCGCACAGGCGAGAGCGTGGTCCTGGTGCCCTGGGCAAGCCAAAGGGGATTTTGTCCCAGCCGGACAGAGCCACAGGATGTAATTTCCCTCCTTCTGCAGTGCTGCCACGCTGCAGTTTGCTCTCAGTTTGCTGGTTGGAACATTTTCCCTCGTTATTTCGGTGTTTGCACGCCTGAGCCCTCCAGCCCTGCCTGTATCGGTAAATAGCCGCTCGCTGCGGCTAAATGAAAGGCAGATCGGTCTCTCGTTTCACGTCCTTCTTCCTCTTTCCATTTTCTAAATTTCGTCTGACGAGCTCATTTTCCACTGTCTGGTGGCAGCTTCTCAAAAAGCTTTCGGATATATTTAGGAAAATTTTGCAAAGTTATCCTCAGAAAGTCCCTTAATGCTAACCACCAGTTCTAAGGGGCACAAATGAAACTCCTTTCATCTCTCTTGCAGAAGTACCCATCAGTGATCCCCTGGGAACTGCTACTTGATGCTTTCCCAAGGGGGTGAGGGGACATCCTCTGCCCTCCCCGTGTCACCGCCTGCCCTGTCCTGCCCTCGTAGCCACGGTGGATGCGCTGATCCTCGTGGGGCGGGGAGGGGGCTCCAGCAGTGGGGTCTGCACCAGCACAGCCCGCCCCGACTCTACCCCAGCCATGTGCTTGGCCCCTCGGGGGTTGCCCCCAAACCTTTGGGGGATCCCTGGAAGGACACACGCAGGGGACCAGCAGTGCCCCTCCAGACAGCGGGCTCTGAGAGCTGGGAAGGCTGGAGGGGAGGCACAAGAGGTGCAGCAACACCCTTGAGCATCATCCCACCCTCTGGGCTTAGGAAGCTTTTGCAATTTTGTTTATTTTTCACTTTATGGGATTTTTGCAACGTTTTTTCCCCATGATTAAAAGCGTAGACAGTTACACATCTGGCTTGAAAAGGTCAGGCGCAGAACCATCAAAATATTACAGAAAAGACTATTGTTAGATTTTAATTTTTGCTCCTGCCAAACTCGATATTAGAAGGAATCATTCATGAACGCCCAGTCCTGTGACATTTCCAGCTAGATTCAGACATCAAAGACCCTTTCCATTTTCAGACTCGGCTCTCGCATTAAAATGTTAACCTTTCCTAGTGTCTTGCCGTTGTATACGGAATCTGGTACAGTAGTTCAGCAAGCACAGAACATTTCTTAGTAAGACATCGGAGGAAATGATTGATTTTCTTTGCAGAGGAGTTCAGCTTATTTTAGTGAGCTACTGGGTCATTTGGAAAATAAAGTTCTGGGAGAATGACAGGTCAGGAGGACTGATGAAGATCGTAAAGGCGTAAAGCACAGCAGCTCCCGTTCACAGGCAACTGAAGGTGAGAAAAATTTCTTATATATCTCACCATTATTAAAATATCAAGTATCCTTTACCTGACAATTACGTAACCTCTATGCCACAAAGGCAAATTATTTTAATTATAGGATTGCTGTATGCTCAGAGAAGATCATTTCTTTGGAAAATAAGCTGAGATTCAGGCACTATGGGGAAAAAAAAAAAAAGGTAAATTGCTTTGAGCTAGAGACTTGTAGTTAGGAAGGTGGGGCGCCCAGAGAGGTTTCATCAGGTCTGGCAAGAACCAGCAAATTCGAGTTAAATGCAGGTTAGGCTGAGTCACTGCTGGCTCCATATGATTATATTATATTATTGAGAGGAAAGGGTCATCAGCGCCCGTAGCGCAAAGGATGTGAGCAGAGGAAGGGGGCAGAACATTTCTCTTGCTGGAACAGGGGGTGAGGAGTCGTCGGTCCCCGTGAACAGCCAGCGCAGGGGACCAGCGGGGGTCAGCGTGCCCCCAGCCCCAAAGCCGGCGGTTGTCAGTCGCCAGCGTGGCTCAAAGCTTAACTTCATAGACTGGGGCTCTGGAGAGGTTTATCCAGCCCAGCGGTGCAGGGAGGTTCTTGGCTTGATGTTTTTGCATCTGTTTGAAGGGATCTAGGAGCAGCCCCCCGGCAGCTGCTGGTGCTGCGGGACTGATCCTGCCCCGGGAGAGATGCACGGGGGAGAAAGGGAGCAGCAGAGGGAATGTGTTTTTGGTTCCCAGCTCTCTCCTGGGGTCTGTGTGTGACCATGGCCAGCATGCTGAGGGTCGTGGCGCTGGCTGGAGCCGCTGCAGACCCTCCTTGGGCTTTGGAACAAGATCTCCAAAAGAGAGTTGGGCTACAGGATGAGCAGAGAGGAACAAGGGAGTCAGAAGCAATGAGAAGGGGGATAAAACCTGAAGATCGATAGAACAGACACAACCAGACATCAGCCTCACTGCACATTTTGGCTCGCTGGAGGCTAAATTCGGTTATCACGGTCCGGTGAGGCTGCGGGCAGCCGGGTCTAGAAGTTTCTTACTATGCCCTTCCATGGGCTGAATATTCTCATCAGGTGATGGCATCCACCATAATGTCTCCTTTTCCAGGCAGAGGAAACAAGAGTTACATGGAAATTTTATCCACATCTGCTGAATGAAGCTAAAAGAGTTTTGCAGATCCAGTCCTTCTCCCTTCAGACGACAAATCAGTTTTAACTAGAAGAGAGTACTAAGCGAATATTTTTTGGACCAATGACATGTTCCAAAGGGCATGCAAGCCACTAAGGTCTCCAGTGACTCTTTGTCGTATTTTTATTAAATGCTTCATCACTCTAGAAAACACCTCAGAGCTTGTTACACCTGAAGACGGCTTTAAAATATGATGACATAGTGCAGCACAGTGGCACATCCATTTTCACACCTCTCCGTTGGGTTGCAGAACAAGGATGCGCTAACAGACATCTGTCGGTGGCTGGGAACTGTCGCTTTCGATCACATCTGACTGTTCCTCAGGTGGCTCCCTTCAGAAGGCAGTTTCACATGGCACTCATCGTTCGAGGAGTCGTCTTTCCCTTTGCAAATATTGACCAATTTTTGACAGAACGATGTATTCTGCTCACAAGAGAAATGTGGGCTGGAGTCCTGCCATTCGCAGGACACAGACAGGGGACGTTCTGCTCCAGCGCTTCTCTTTGCTGACCCCAGCACGAGCTCCGAAAGGCAAGTGGAGCATCCCCCAGCATCTTCTCTGAGCGTTTCTGACTGATGGCCCGTCCTCTCCCAGCCTTGACAAACCCCTGAGAACTCAAACAGGCCAATTGAAAATGAGGGATGGGAAAGCGAGACGGGTCTCCAGGAAGAGCAGCTGGCATGACTGCTCTCCAGGGACACGCTTAGGGAGTGCTTGTGGGATTCCCGTCTGAATTTATAGACGTGTGTACACAAATATATACCCACGTAGACATACAAACACTTACATCATCTTGCAATTCTAAAATAATTCCAGAATTCCCAATGAACTGGGAAATAGTTCTGCTTAGCGAAAACATTCTATTTCAATGCAGAGCTTTTGATTGTTTAATCAAAGACTAGAAACACTGCTCTAGGAGCACTTTAAACTTCTGAATCCAGAAACTCGAGATGCTCCCTGAAGCTGGCTCTCACTGCAGAGAGCTGAGGTTTTTCTGTTTTCAGACACGTATAACATTTTATCTGAAAACCTGTTACCCTTCCTTGGAAAGCGGCATCCCCCCATGTGGGACCAGAGCCATCCCAGCCCCTCCACCGTCCCCTTCCTGGGGGTCTGGGTACAAGGAGGGGCTGTGTCGAGCCATCTCACAGCATCGTCCTCTCCAGGCACTTGGAATAATCCAGGTACCAGACCCACCACTTCTTTTTCCAACTCCAAAATACACTTTGTCACCCACTGGTCATTTTGCTTTCAGCAAGAGTGTGTTCTAATAACTGAGCAGGAGAAATCTTCTTGTAGTTTTGCTTGTGGGGAAAATACATCCTGACCAACAAAACAAAACAAAACAAAGCAAAGCAAAGCAAAACAAAACAAATCATCTCTGGCAGGATCCAGATCACTCAGCGCAGCATCACCAGAAGGCTGGTGCTCTCGAGACACACACCAGGACCTCGTTAGAAAATCTTTATTGAAAACTCGCCTCGCTCAGGGAACGGGCACAAAGCGCCCGGCGTGCTCGTAGGCAGCTTCTTCGGCTGTCCCCTCGTCGCTGTCAGCTCGCTTTTTATCTCACCTCCATTTCAGCGGAGCTCAGACAAAGCCGGGAGCTGCGCTGCAGGAGCTGGCAGAAAGCTGGTGCTGCCATGCTTCATATTAGCACGGCGATCGCCATGGAAACGGGAGGATGGGACTGACCTTGCTGGTTTGCCACTGCTCCTGCGAGGGCTCAGCCTTGCATCCTGCATTAAGCTCTTCTGGGATCGGAGATACACATCTGAAGTTAATAAATTAGAGGGGTAAAAGCCACGGAATTCTGGAAATGCAAAATGCAGGATGCTTTAATCTGTGCCTCAGATGCGCTGGCTGCGAAGGAAGCGGCTATTTCTGTGCAAACGGTTCCCTGCGACAGGAAAGAGGTTTAGGGTGAAGCTCACTGTTAATTATACAGTTCCCCAGGCTTTCTGGTGCCTTTCTATGACACAGGTCTCCAAAGGGGAAGATGGTTAATTCCTTCTTTCAAAACCTCCCTCCCATCCCCGTCCCCGCGGCAGTGCCCGATGCCAGCCCGCGGCAGCGGTTCCTCGTGCGGGGGTTCAGGCAGCTCTGCCCACATCCCCCCATCAGCTTCCCAGCTCAGCAGCGGATTGTGTCGCAGCGATGAGCCGAGGATCACCCTCAAATAGAAACTGGATGCCTGCAGGTCTTTCCCTCTCATGTAGGCACAGCAGTGTTGTTTTAACCCCATTTTCCGTTATAACCTATCGCTATATTTGTACAAAGGGCACGCCTCCTATGCTCCCCGTCTTTGGGGGCATCCCCAGGCCAGGAGTCATTTCAGGGGCTCCTTTGCGCAGCGGACCTGCCTGTGGCACTCCCTTCTCTTCCTAGAAAATAAGGATGAGAAAACATCCCAGACAGCAAGAGCAGGGCAGTCTCCTGATAACGGGCAGAGAATTAATTCCAAAATACAGCTGTAAAGCAATAATTGATGTGCCGAAGCGCGCAGGAGGCCAGCGGCGCAGGACCCTGGCTGTTCACGGGACTTGGGTGACAGCTACTGCAGATCATGCACGTGTCTGGAGATGTAAGAAAACATTTACACGGGCTTCATTTGCTCTCTGCTTTTTGACCTGTGTTCACAAGTGACCTACATAGCTTCCTACACAGCTGTTTGGTATTATGAGGATGTTATTTTCGTATTTACATTTCATTTAATTTGTAAATTTCTTGCAACTTTTACAGCTTCTCTTGCTGTTGGCATCACTGGGACTCGTTTACACTGCTTTCAAAGGGCAGAATTTTTTTTTCATTCTTTTCTCTTGATCTTCTCTGCTATCTCTTCATATTCATCGTAGTTTATCTTCTCGCTGGTGTTACAAACCCGTCACATCCCACAGGGAAAATACTCTGGACGGGCTGAAAAAGAAGCCAGGGGTATTGAAGAGGCGGAGGCAGACAGCCTGACGGACCAGCGCAGTGTGTCACTGCACCGAGTGCTCATCGGGGGCTAGTGGTGTGAGACAGAAAACCTACTGAGCTCCAGCTTCGGGCAGCTCTGGTGTCTGTGCCCGATCCCTTTGTTTCCCTCTTATTGACAAACCTCGTTTCCAAATGACACCAGTGTTAGTGCACGCTTTACTTCACTGGTCACTTTGAAAGAGGATGAGGAGGGAGGGGTGCTTCGGTGTCCAGCTGAGACCATTTGGGGCTTTTCCCCTGTGAAAAGGTGCTTTCCCACCTTCCTTCCCTCTGCCCAGGGTCTGCTGCTACCCTCCCTCCCCTGCCCCTGGGCTGGATCCACAGCGGCCATCAGCAGGGAAGGGAGAGGGAAGGGAGGGAGACAGGATGTCCTCTGCTTATCTGAGGAAAAAAATAGCAANTCCCTGCCCCCGGGCTGGATCCACAGCAGCCATCAGCAGGGAAGGGAGGGAGAGAGGATGTCATCTGCTTATCTGAGGAAAAAAATAGCAAAAAAAGCCCAAATTTACTGTAACAATCTAACAGACTCCACAGAACACGCTGTTCCTCTGGCTCCGTTCACGCCCACGGACTCAGCCCCAATCTCCCTCGGGGAACCGTTGGTGCAGGAACACACACGCGTGCCCACGCAGAGGGACTGCACCTCTCGGGAAGGGGCCGGAGCACACTTCCCTCTGCAGACAGCTCTTGCCTGCAGCCGGGAGGAAGGGGCATTTCCTTAGGGAAATCATTGCTTGTTATTCATTTTGCAATACAGCTGGTGGATCCCGGCCACGGAACCAGGTACTCCAGTGATGCTCCGTACCTGGGGAGTACCGGAGCGGTCCCTGCCTGTGGTGGCTCGCAGGGACACAGCATGGTGTCTCGGACCACGCCTGCCTTCCTCCCCTGGCCGCAGCCAGGGGTCCCTGGGGCTCCCTGCACCATGGACGGTTTTGTCCCATCTGCATGGAGAACCCCACAAAAACCAACCTCGGGAGCCCCGCCAGCTCGGTGTCACAAACCTCGTCCTTCTGCCATGTCCTCAGGGGCCAGCATGGCACATGCATCACCCTGGGGGTCTCTGAGTCCAGCTGTTCCGAGTGATGGAGAGACCTTCCCCTTCAGAGAGCATAAATATTGCCTTTTCTATTCCCAACAAGCAAACAGCCAGCCCCCACCGACGCAGCAGCATCCTCCCGGAGGACACAGCTCAGCAGGGTTCACACGTGCTGTAATTCAGCCCAGGGATGTCACCGCACCATCATCCCAGCAGCAGTACATCAAAATCCACGCAGGTGCGTTGGCTGCAGGAAAAGTGCAGGTGGATGAACCATGGAATCACAGGTTGGGGTTGGAAGGGACCTTCAGAGGTCCCCCAGCCCCCCCACCATGGGCAGGGACATCCCGAACTGATGAGGCTGCTCAGAGCGTGCTGCAGCAGGGGTTCCCCAGGAGATGCCCGCAGCCCCAGGAGACTCAGACTGTGTGCAGAGGGATGGAGGCAGTTGCCTTGCAAATTTTTTTTTTTTTTTGGTTACTGTGAAGGAAGGATTGCCCAGTCTTTCAGATACTGGAGCACATCCATCCACAATGGGAATACTGAATAAAAAGGTGTTTGCTTCAGTTCAAAGCCAAGTTTGCATCAAAACTCAACCTTTTCCTTGCGCAGGGCTCTCCTGGGATTCCCGGCACCGCTCCCTCCCTTCCAGGCACAGGCACACCACAAAGAGCTTTATCGCTTCCTGGCACCGCTGCGCTCCAAGGGGATGGACCCGGCAGATCCCTCGGGTCCCACTTTGCCCCCAGCTGCTGCCGGGAGCAGCTCAAAGCCGCGGTGTGCAGAGGGAGAGTCTCGCACCCTCACGTGAAGTTCTGGCAGTGGCGAGGAAATCACAAGGGAAAGACATTGGCTCTCCTGGCCGTGAAAAGCCGTGAGGCATTAATACACACATTGTAAAAGAATATTTTGGGTTTTTTTTTTTTCTGAGGTATGAAGGTGTGCCTGGCTCATGCATTTGATTTTCTCTCTAAAAAGACACAGGCTAAAAATAAGAGCCTGGCAAGGCATTAGAGAATTTGGTCAAATTTTACTAAATGGTGTGAGGTGGAACACTTTCCAGAAGACACAGCCATTTATTTCAATTTTTAAAAAAAATCAATATTCAATTTCAAAACATTTACGTTTTAAATTTTTCCAAATGAGCTACTGAAGAGTATTAACAATAAAAGATAGAGCAGACTGACATTCTCTCTTGCAGTGAATTGAAGTAAGCTCAGGTAGACTTATTTCTGGTTTTATTATCATTGCCCTTATTGTTTTCGAGAAGCTAGCAAGTAATGAAACAAACAAAAAATCAATCATTTGCATAATGTACCTGGAATTTACTTTAAGCTGTAATTAATTCATAAGCACAGAAGTGTGTATGTTGGGTTTGGGGGAGTGCGTTAAAGGCTCAGCTTTTTAAGAAATTCTTCCCTGTGCAGGGGGTGAGGCAGTGGCCCAGGTTCCCCAGAGAAGCTGTGGATGCCCCATCCCTGGAGGGGTTCAAGGCCAGGCTGGATGAGGCTTTGGGCCACCTGGGCTAGTGGGAGGTGTCCCTGCCCATGGCAGGGGGTGGCACTGGGTGGGCTTTTGGGTCCCTCTCCCACCCAAACCATCCTGCAGTTCCGTGACCGTTCAGTCTCTCTGGTTCTGGCCAGCACCGCAGGGAAAGCACCCAGGAGCCCTGCAGAAGCATTGCTGAGTCAGCGATCCTGACAAAAGCTGGATTAAACGACCCGTTTGGACAGTAAGCAGGGAGCACTGTTTCAGGGGAGCCCTACTGGCCTCTGACATTCACTTTGGGTCTTTACCGTTCCAGCCAGCCCAGCCCAGGTCTCTGGCGTAACACTCAAGCCAGTTCATCCATAAAGTCTCATCCTTCTGTTCTGGTGCTTGGAGAGGGAGACTTGGTACTTGGACATCTTCAGGAGACTATTTATAACCGTGAAATACGTGGGGGAGAGAAATCTGGAGGGATATTGCTATTGATCATATTTACTCCCTATAGGAGGAATAAGGGCAAATCTATTCATCTGTCCAAAAGTCTCAGACCTTCCTTGGGAAGCGAGAATAATTATGTTTGAAAAGGTCAGTGCGAGAGTTTAAATCCAGAATGCCAAAGCGGAGAACACGCCGGATGCGCTGTGACAGGGGAAAGTCGAGCACACGCACGCACGTTGCCAAACAAAATTGGATGTGTCATTTACTTGAAACGACTGGATTTGCAAGAGCACGCGTTCCTGCTTGGCCAAGGAGGGAGCCCGCGGTCCTGGGCAGCCTGGCAGGCACGGCAGAGGGGAACGAGCAGGGCAGGAGCACGGGGCAAGGGCTCGGTCCCTGCTCCGTCCCACCCGGCCGTGGGGTCTCGCCCTGCAGCAGCAGAGCCTGATGGGGACCCTCCTGGTGTCCCCCCTGCCAGGGAGCACCGGCACCACCGGCCCACCCTGGCACATGCTGGGGAGGGGGGTTCCTACACTTCTCCTTTCCCTTTACATTTCTGAAAAAAGGTTGTACTTTTCCTTCTTTTTTTTTTTTTTCCTGGGTGTAGAAAGTGGAAAAGAAAAGAAAGCTTTTACAGCTTTTAAGGGAGAGCAGGATGCCTCTTACTTCTCATTTTACATCATCACTTTTTTGCACTGGACCTCTGCACTGCAGCCCCTTCTGTAAGTGACCAAAGTCTGAGCAGCTGGGCCGTGGCTGAGCTAAACCCCCAGCCCAGGTGGGGTGAGGGCACACGGCGACACTGCGCAGCAGCAGCTCCAGCCTCCTCCCTTCCCAGGGTGTGCAGCTCCATGGATGTGGTACAGCCTCTGCAGAGGTGGGTGCCATGAAGCCCTCCAGCATCCTCTCTCCTGCTTCCCCCTCCTCCGGAGCCAGTCTCCCGGCTTGCCCCCCACATCCTTGGGCACAGCGCAGACCCTTGCAGCCCCGCGCTGCCGAAGGCTTTACCCAACCCAGCGCTTTGGGCTCCAACGGGCGCCGTGCCGGGCTGCCAGGAGAGCAGAGAACAGGGCAGCCCTGGCACCCCGCGCCCCTCGCATCCCCTTTGTTGCTTTTGCAGATGTTGGCTGTTGCAGGCGTCATTTGAAACGTCTCTTTCTCTTTGCAGGAGTTTATTTCTTTCCTCAGAACCTCAGTTCCCTAAACCTGCTGCACAGATTCTCGGAGGTGACACAGCACAGCCGGCGTCTTCCCCGGGTGCCTTCTCTCCATGATGGACTGTGCGTGGAAGCGAGGTGCAGGAGGCTGGCGGGCAGCCGAGAGTGGAGCACAGGCAAAAGGGGGTCTCGTGTTCCCCATCAGCAGCCGGGCTGGTCCAAGGGCTGTGGATGCTTGGTCTGCAGCCGGAGCTGCACAGACGCTGCTGGCGCGGAGCACTGCTGGCTCTCCGGGGAGTCACGAGCCCCGCGGGGGTGTCCACGGTGAGATGCTGCTGCAGAAAGCTGCAGGATGATGAGAGTCTGCTACAGGAATTTGTTTTTAATGTGGAAATGAACTCGTTTGTGCCTGTGGTTGCTCAAAAATATAAGGTGAATCCATGCTGCAGTCTGGTCAGGAGTGTGAGCAGCAGAGCAGAGGAAGTGCCAAGGACATCGGTTCCCTGCCCACAGTTGGCAGATGCTGTTTTATCCACGTGGGATCCCAGGAAATTTCAAACAAAAGATTATCAGCTATCAGAGTGGTTAACTTCTAGTAAAAAAGAAAACTTTTCTTTTCTTTGTTCCTCAGGTATTTAGTGAGAACAGTCCACCTTAATCCACCTTCTGGTTATCAATGTCTTTGTGAGCAGTGATAAAAGGGAGCTTTCAAAAGCCTGCGATGCCCTGGGGCGCTCGGTGAGAACCACCACAGAACCCCATCAGGAAGCAGCGGATGGAAAGACAGCTTTGCCTGCTGTTAATTAAGTAGAATTTTTCATCTGGCTACAGAAGATTTTTTTTTTTGATTAAAAATAAAATCGTAACTGTGGGAATGAGAGTTGGGAAGATCTGAAGCACCAGCCCTGTGCCAGGTCACCTTACGACGTGTCTGGAGGTTTCTTACGGGTGGTCTCACAGGTGGTCTCATGTCCGTTGGTGTGTGGTGGTACCTGCAGATCTGGGAGGTGTTCCTTGGACAAGGTGCAGAGGAGAGGCTGGTGCTACAGGTCCAAACCTGGTCCCAGGCTCACCTCTGGTCCCCTTGTGGGACAGGTCCCTGGCTGTGGAACATCCTGGACCGCTGGAGCATCCTGGACCACTGGAGCATCCTGGACTGTTGGAGCATTCCTGGGCATGGGGCTGAGCATCCAGGGCAGTGGGCTCAGGCTGTGACAGATGTTGTGTCACTAGATTTTCTGTCCTGTTCTGTATCAGATCCCACGTCAGCTGCCACACACCTTTTGAGGAATGTTCCTTTTGAGTGTTGAAAGGCTTCCCTGAGAGAGGGGGCACTGCAGGTTCTGGAGGACGGTGCTGACCGACCCTTGTGGTCATTGCTCCAAAGCACCTTCCTCTGCTAAACCGACCTCATCTCCCTGCAGCACCCACCCGTTCGCTTCCCTGGCTTTGCAGAGTGAACTGAGAAACCTTTCCTTGGTGATGCTGAAGGTCCCTTCCAACCCAAACCCTTCTGTGATTCTGTGATTGCCCACCACGGAGTGACCTGGGAGCAGGCTGTGGCACACGCCGGGCTGTCGAGCTTTACCTGCGATGTCTGGATGGTGTCCTTCCGACACACGCGGGTGGGCTGTGCTGAGGATGAGCGTGCTGTAGACTCCCTTACGAGCAGGGTTTCAGTGTAAATGGAAATTGAACATGATTATAGAGATGTCTCCAGCATGTTCGCACTGAAATTAGTTTAGGATTCAAACAAATAGTCATATATTCTATCACTGTGTTCGCACAGCCCTAATCTAGAATAATAGACTTTACTGGATAATTGCAGAGACTTTTTAACATGCAGCGTTGCATAAATTAAATAAGTGAGTCAGAGCTGTTTTGCAGGCTAATGAGGAATCGCAGCTATGGCTGGTGGAAGCAGAGACGCGGGTGTCTCCGGAGGAAACGGAGCCTGGCCGAGGTGCTCTGCTCTGCCCCGTGTCCCCGAGCAGGCTGCCTGTCCTCGCCCTCCTCCGTGCCGGAGACACACTGCCTCTCCCTGTCTGCGAGCCTGCGGAAAATAGTTTTGCAAAATCTTTTGCCTTTTATTTTTTTTTAATAGAAAACAAAAACAAAACAAAGAGAAAGAAACAGAAAAGGTAAAAAAAACCCCAACAAACCCAGAACTTTTCAAATGAAATGAATGTCACCTGAAGAAAGACAACTTATGCCAGAAGAAACCCGTGCCATTCACTGGCAAAACCGCCCTCCCCTGGGGCTGCAGGGGCTGCTGCCGTGTCCCTGCGGGCCCTTCAGCAGGTCCCGAGCGCAGGGACCAGGACCTGGGGCTGCATCCACCACATTACAGCCGACCACATCAGGGGGCTGCTAGGTATTTTTCTTTTCTTTTAGCAAAGTTATTAACAATTTAAACTGCTACGTTCCATGCAAAAAGTTTGGTGATGCTCAATATAAAAAAATACATTTTCAGCATTTGTTAAACAAAGATGTTATTTTATTTAAAATGTATTTTTTCATAAAGATGAGGCAGAGCTGAGGAGTGAAATAGATATTTTTCATTTTTAGGCATAAAATGCTTGGCTGGCTCAGTCCTGGCCCTGCCAGGCGCAGGGCAGAGTGAGCCCGTGTGATGCCGGGGGGGCTGAGGACACTGCGTGGTGCAGGAAGGGGGCAGTGGGACAGGGCAGCCTCGCTGGGGTGGCTGCAGATGGACGTCAGCCTGGCTCGTCCCTGCAGGACCCTGCTCAGGTTCCTCCACGTGCAATTAAATGACAATTTGGGTGGTGCAGGACTGCGAAACCTGCGCTCGCTCAGATGAAAATAATGAGACGATAAATATTGCAGACAATGTTCAGGATCCGTGCACGCAATTTTGAAATAAGTTAAAACATAATATATCATCTAGGGCATTGCAGATGTCTCTGTACTGTCACATGTTAAAACTGAAATATATCCCGTGCTCGATACGGTTCGGTTTAACAGGCATGGGGACTGCAAACACAGCTGCTGTGCTGCTGCAAGACGTTCAAATGCTAAGATTTTAATCAAAGATTTGGGGTTTTTTTTTCCTTTGCAGACAAATTAGAGCTGAGAAAGGGCAGAAGTGTCCACGTTTCCCTAAGCAAATGATCTGCACTTAGATGTGGCAGAGTGGACGGTAAACATATGACAATACTTATTTCTTTTCCATTATATTCCCTTGCCCTGATTTGTTTAAAGAAATTGATGCTTGGAGCTGATGCTGGTAACAATGATAAAACCGTTTGCCACATACTTCTGGTGACAAAACCTCATTTTAGATGCTAAAATCTTTGCCAAGGTTTCCAAATCAAGCTCTTTCCTCAGGCTGGTGATTTTGGGATGGCTTCACAAAAAAATACCTCTTAGCAAGTTTTGTTGCCTTTGTTCCCCTTCCCCATCTGGGAGGAAGGCTGAAGAAAAAGAACACAAAATGTTGTGACGTATGGTCCCAGTGCTTCCAGCTGAAAGGGCTCCTGGAGTCCCCAGCCCGTTTTCCAGCCTCTGGCAGGATCTGCACTGGTAGAGTCATCTTAGGACTTTTCACAGCACCTTCTGGGGCCACCAGCAACCTCCTGGGCAGCCGCTGGCCCCCTCAGCAGAGGGGAGGGGACAGATCCTGTCCTGCTGGGTCCAGGTCCAACGGCTTCTCTGTCACCGTTAGCCAAGGGAATGGAAATGCTCAGCTCCTTCTGTAGGATCTCGGTAAGTTCTGTTCCTTCTCTTGCTCAATCGTAATTTCTTAGTGACTTGCCAAGACTCCTATACTGTGGAAAAAAGACATTTTTTGTACCTTGCCACACCAGGTCTCATTGCTCCTTCCACCGTGTATGTTTTTCTCATTCTATTTTTAACCAGGGCAAGTCGGTTTCATTGTTATGCAGATAACATGCAAGCATCTGACTGTTTCTTCAGGTTCTCCAAAAATAATTTCCACCACTGATTGGGGTTTTCTAATACTGTGCATAATAGACTCCTTCCGAAATAAACATCTCTCCTTGATTTCTTTTTCCAGGCTCTGTAATTTTACTTCCCTTCCCATGTCTGTGGCTCCTGATGAGGAGGTTCAGGCTGCTGCTCTCCCCATGCCTGCTGTGAATGCCGATTCCCCTGCACCCCCAGCCCTGCCCAGTGCAGCCCCCCGCCCGCACCAGCGCGGCCGCTGGGAGCTTGCTGTTCTTTGGAAATTAAATAATTGAAGTGGCTCCAGTAAATCTTAGAAATAACGTAACTGGCACTGCCAGGAAGGGCATGACCAGAATAACACATGCACTCGCAGCCTCTATAATTAATTTTTACCACTCGCTTTCCTCTCACCCCAGAACTCTTAAAATTCTGCTCCGTGCAGCCTCAGTGTGATTCAATCAGCTCAGTGAATAATTCGTCATATTATATAATTGAATGTATATTTGGAGGGAAAACTGATGGGAAAAGCGGCCTCTGTGATGGTGGATATTTGCAGGCTTGACAGCCAGCCCAGCCCTCCCCAAGCCCTCGCTGTCCTGCCCTGCAGAGAGCACATCCCTCCCCGTGCTGTCCTGTCCTGCACAGCACACATCCCTCCCCGTGCTGTCCTGTCCTGCACAGCACACATCCCTCCCCGTGCTGTCCTGTCCTGCACAGCACACATCCCTCCCCGTGCTGTCCTGCCTCCTGCCCCGCAGAGCATGCGGGAGAATGCAGCCGGGGAGGGAACCAGCACCACTCAGATGAGGTGTGTGCAATGGAGACTCATGTCATGAGCTAGATCTCAGCATTATTGTTTGGAAGCAAATTTGTTTTCTGTTGAGCCCTCCGCTGCATTTTCACTGGAGCATCCGGAAGATGCACGCTCTGCCTGGCTCCTGCCTGGCACTGTAGCAGGGTGGAGGGGAGAAGCACCTTTTCTAAGGCAGGGCAGGACAAACACTCACAATAACTGCAACAGAAATGGCTGCAGAAGCCAAAGGCAAAGGCAAAAAACCTCCCTCAAGCCTCCAGCCTCCAGCCAGCTTCCCCTGCGAGGGCTGTGGGAGATGACAGCGGTGTTGGCTGGGTGGTGGAGCATCCTCTGCTGCGCCTCGCTCCGCTGTTGTGCAGACACTCAGCAGAGGACGACCCTTTGCAGTGACAGGGAAAATATCTGCAAAGATAAAAAAGGACAAAACTGCAAGTTTGATCCAGTTTGCACAATGATCTGGAAGATCGGGGGGGGCTCCTGGCAGCGCAGGGCTGCTGTCCCCGAGCAGGCACCAGCGGGACGCTGGTGTCACAGGCAGTGTCTGTGCCTTGCTGTCCCATCACTTGGCCTGGGCTGTGCAAAGACTGTAGAAAATTCAGGTGAATTTTCATTGTTTCAATCAAAAATGTGATCAATGAATGAAAATCTAGAAAAGCCAAAAAGTGTCCTTTCATTGTCTCACAATGAACTTTTTCATTCAACATCATCAAACTGCTAAATACACAATTTTTTAAGGACTCGATGTGCAGCACATTTTCCATTGGATTGAGACAAACTGAACCAAACCCAAGCTGTCTGGAATTATCGTTTACGCACAACAGATCGGATGAAAGAAGAGGCTCCTTGGCCCTTATTCAGTCTGTTGCTTTCTCTCTAAATCATGGAAAACATGTCAAAAAAAGTGAAGTGAAATCTATTACAGGAAAGGGAGCTTACACCTGAGCAGGCACATTAATTTACTTTCTTTTCAATAGCTCAGCTGTCTTATCTATCTCAGCCATTCAGTCTAATTTAATTTGCTGAAGAATGTTAGTTCTTTTTCTCTTGCTCTGTCATATTGTATAATCCCGGAAAAAAATCCCAGATGTCGTGGTCCCCCAGAGCCCAGCAGCTGCTGTGCCCTTCGCTGGGTGGAACAGCCCACGGCAGCACAACCACGGATTTCAGGCAAGTGACAGACTGAAGGGACCCTGATGAATTTATCCTCCTCAACATTCATTCATCAGAAAGATCAAAACTTATTGTGGCCATCCTGCTACAGATACCCGCATTTTCATAAAGCAGGAGATTTCAAGTCAGCCTTCTTCAGGATTGTGCATCTGCAAAGTTTCACTGTGACAGAAAAACGTTGCTTTAGGACTTCTCTGGGTGAAGCCATCTGTGCAGTATAAATAACATTCCTACAGTTTAACTTCTGTTTATCTCTTTTTTCTCTCATAGTTTTTCTCTATTTGCACTTTCACCAGCCTTGCCTGTTTGTGGGGGTTAACAAAGAGAAGAGTCAGAACCATGGAGTTGTTCAGGCTGGAAAAGACCTTTCAGATCATCGAGTCCAACCATTAACCCAGCACTGCCAATCCCACCGCTAAACCATGTCCCTGAGCACCACCTCTGATTCCCTAGTCCTGCTGGCCATGCCATTTCCGACACCAGCCAGGATGCTGCTGGCCACCTTGGCCACCTGAAGCCTGTAGTTCCAGAGTACGAAAGGTTCCTTGATGCACCAGAATTGCTAGAAGATTATGTCAGTTCTGAAAGCATATTCTTCATCATTTCAGCAGCTGGAACCTCTCCACCCCTTCCGTCTGCAAAGCTCCTTATTCCAACCGTCTCTGAAGAGCTTGGCAAGTCCGGGTGAGGAGACGGAAGAGGTTCTGCTGCCTGTGGTGCCCATCCCCGCATGGCAGATGCTCCGAGGGGAATCAAAAGGAGTGTCTGTGCCTTGGCTGTGTGCAGGGGGAGGTGACGTTGCGCTGCGGCACCTTGCAGCGGTTGGTGTCCGGGGGTACAGGTGGTTCCAGCCAGGCTGTTATTCTGCAGGGTCACACTTTGCACCAGCTCAGCCACTGGATTAGGATCTTGCATAGTTTGCAGTTTGCATTTTCAGATCAAGCCATACCCCTAAAACCAACAGGCATGGAGAATCTGCAGCCAAATGTGCTTTTCTTTCCGCTCACAAAACATCAAGGGGTGCCAGCTACCATGAAACAAGGCTGGAGTGTTTGCGTTGCGGTTTGCAGCGCTTTGCTGGAGGAAAGCAGCGTGCTGCATCAAAACGCTCTGCCTGCTGCTGTTCCCTTTGCATTGGCAGATCTATCAAACACGGGGGTTTGAAGAAAGCTGTTTTATTAGAAGCTGAATATGCCATGATAAAAATATAATGAAATAAGCAAATTTCATGGCAAAATATCCACTGCCTGACAGAGCTCTCTTATGGCTGAGAACCGTCTCCTGCTGAGACCTGTGTACAAAAATCACAGGGCTTTATTAAAACATGTACAGAAGAGGAAACGCAACAATCCCTGCCTGAAATTCCAGGTACCTGTGCGTGTGTGTGCTTCTGAAACAGAGCCCCTGGCT
This sequence comes from Syrrhaptes paradoxus, assembly GCA_013400615.1. Classification (NCBI taxonomy): domain Eukaryota; kingdom Metazoa; phylum Chordata; class Aves; order Pterocliformes; family Pteroclidae; genus Syrrhaptes; species Syrrhaptes paradoxus. Next base: position 19,875 of record VZTO01027400.1, read on the forward strand.
CTGGGAAACAGGATGGTCCCAGCACGGTGCCTGTTCATGGCGAGGAGAAGGGGACGGCGGGGAGCTGGCAGCATCTCCAGGTGACACAATGTCCCGTAGGTCAGTCAGCACTACAGACGATGCTGAGGAGTCCACGAAAAGCAGGTTAAAGGGACACGGGGAGGCACTAAGGAGGGTCAAACCAAGATCACTGCCAGGAATATTTTGATGCTGGGGTCTGGATTGAACACCATCCCTTAGGAACCACAAAGAAAACCCTTGCAGGTGCCTCCCCAGGCTGCAACAACGATGAGATGCTGACAGGGGCAAGGCTGCATCCTCACGCATTAAAGCGAGCTGGGAGAACACACATGGACAGCACAATGGTGGAATAGTCGTAAAGGGTTGTTCTGCGCTATCCTCTTCTTAAGCTTCTGAGTCATCACTGGGGCTGCATGCACTTGCCAGAAGAGAAGTTTCTGCTGGGTTTCCAGATGGGAACTTGGTGTAAGTGTGTGCGTGCACACTGGCACAGTCCTGCCATGTGGCAGTTCGGCAGCAGAGCTGTTGCGATCCCCCTCCACCTGAGGACATAGATATCTGTGTTTCAGTCTAGTAAGAATCTTTCTAATCCGTCATTGTCAAACAGAATTCCGAGTTTATCTGAAACGTGGAAGAACAGTTGATTCATTGTGTTTCAAACACAAAGGACAAGGTCTGCAGAGCAGAAATCTTCACATTCCTTGTAAACCAGGAATTTTGCTGTCTCTTCAATGTCCTGTGAATTCTTTTGTCTCAGAAGGAGCCAGCTCCTTTTGAACACACCTTGAAGGCATCCTGCTTTCCTGTACGCTCTGCTATTTTCATGCCACGTGCTGGAGAGATGAGACCCTGTCCAGCCACCCGCTCCCCACCGTGCCGTGCGTGTCCGGACCCCCCCGGGACCGCCTGTGGATGGCTGGGCTGCTGCTGGACCCACGCCGCTCTCAGCAAGTCTCACACCAGTCCTTACTGGGGACTGGAACCCGGCGGCTGTACTGGGAACCCCCTCAGGTGCTGTCAGTGATGGCAGCGAGCGGTGGAGGTGGCAGGGGTGGCGGGTCCCTGCGGTGACACCGATGGTGGCTGCAGGAGGCGAGCGCCAGCCCAGCATCAGGCTGCTCCGGCGGTGACAACCTTCTTGCTGCGGTATTTAGTCGGTATTTACTGCTCTGCTTCTCCTACCTTTAAATTAACTCCTGTAATAGGCCTTCAGGACTAATGAATTTGATCCATGGAGCCCATGCATCAGAAACAGCGCCATCCGTTTTCTGCTGTTCCCCACACAACGTCCCTGTCAGCTCCCCGCGCCCGGCCGTGCAGACGCTGATATGAATCCCTCACCGTAATTATATTCCCCCAGACCTCCTTTTCATTGCTAATGCAGCCATCTCATCCCCCTTCTCCCTTAATAAGGTTGTTTGCCTCCTTGGCAAGGACACTCTCATCCACGTTTTGGTGCCACGTCCTGGTTTCTCTCTCCAATTTTAAGATAAATTATCTTGCCTTCGCGGGGCTGTCATCAGCATGTTTTTGAAGAACTGCATTATCAAACAGCATAAGGCGTGCGGTGGGGCAGCCTAACCTAAAAAGACATGTTTGTCTTTATTATCGCACTCCTATCTCTTCATTAACTTTCAGATATCTTCATGTTCCAAGGGTAGCTGTTGTCACATCTTGTGAGCCGTAGTATTAATCTTCCCCCGTGCCGCTGCCCAGGGTTGCTCTGCCCTGTGGCTTCCTTTGAGGTTTCCTGTTATTTTTGCAGTCGGGTCAATATTACAGCTCTGCATAAACAAACAAGCAATGTTCGTTATGAATCCTTATGAATTTATTGTGATGGAAATTCTTCTCTTTTATATGCACGGCTGTTCGCTGACCCGTCATTCCCCATTTCTGATGTATGGAAGGAGGAGTCTGAGCAGTTGAACATAACTTAATCATTCTCCCATTACATTAACATTCGCCTCTCACTGAGAAACGTTCTTCTCACTTTTGATGGCGATGGCATTGTGACAGCCTGGCAGGGCCACCGATGCTGGCGCTGACTTGCCAAAGGGAAGGCAGCCTTGTCAGCTGGGACCACGATGTGCCTCTTGGCCTCCCTCCGCTGCCGTGGAACCACGTGAGGATGCTCCTGCACAGGGTTTTGGGCTGATCCCCTGCCCAGGCTGCACATGGCAGCAGCTGTGCCCTGCAGAAGCACCGCGGGGGCTGCAGGAGTAGTGTAGGGAGCTGCTATAGGAAAAATAAAAACTCTTCTTTATTTAAAAGGCAATGATCTTTCACTTTTTTTTTTTCTGGAAGAGAAAAGTATGAATGAAGCAGAAGATAATGGTGCAAAATCTCTCATGTCCTGGGCTCTCTGCCCTGCCCTGCATCTCACTGAACAACCCAGCCTTCTGGCCACTGTGACAGGTCCAGCAGCATCAGCCTCTCCTCTCCAGCACAGCTCCTAGTCCTGCTCTGCTCTCCCGTTCACTGCAAACCATGTTCCTGCAGCCCAGAATGACTTCACTGGGGACTCAACCAAACAATGAAAAACGGGCATGGGTGCAGAGGGGGGGAAGGGCATGGCATGCCAGGGTCGGCGGTGTTAGCCCTGCTGCTTCCACAGGCAAGAAACTGGCTGAAGCTGTGAAGGCTGCGGGCGGCTGGTGCCTGGGTGGGCGAATGTCCAAACCCAAGCTCTCCAGCTCTCCATCAGGAGCCTGCTGCTTTCCAGCTGCCGCCAGCACAGACTGGCTGTTCGAACTGGTGACATCTGCAGTAAACAAAAGCAGCACATCCTGAGTTCTCCTGTTGGTGACGAGACACGAGACAAGCAGCAGCTGGGGTGCTGGTCCCTCGCTGTGCTGCTGCACAGAGATGGGGGAACCCGGGTCCGGGGCATCTGCATTGCTGGCAGGAGAGGGGAGATGCCCAGGGGGATGGAGGGGCCGGGCAGGGGAGGGTGCTGGTCCTGTCTGCAGGAAAGATGCTGTGGAGCCCAGGGAGGGGTGCCGGGGAGCCCAGGAACCACTGGCACAGCGCAGCAGGAACCGCAGGGATTTCTGCCCTGCCACCCTGGAGCAGCAGCGACCTCTCTGCTGGGAGGGACCTACGTGATGGGGGGGAGCAAGAACGTGGGACAGGTGAGCAGGGCAAAAGCTGTGAGCTCCCCAGGGCTGAAATGAACCCCAGCTCCCAGACCCAGAGCAGGGTGCTGCTGCCCTGGTCCTGCCCAGGATGCTGCCTGCACAGGCAGGGCTGCTGCAGAGAGCAGGCAGCAGCAAACAGCCCCTCGCACCATCCATCAGGAGACAGCTCCTGCTCCATCCCTCACCCTGTGCAGGGCTCAGGCCTGTCCTCGGGGCCGTATCTCTGAGATGAGGAAGATGAAGGCTCCCTGTCGGTCCCTCCCAGAGGCAGGCTCGCTGAGCAGATGTTAGATGAGTGCTGTGGTGCTGGAGCTGTTTGTGGGGCTCACGGGGCTCCTCAATGCACACAGAGGGTGTGCAATGCTGCAGTCACTTCAGCGTGCTTGTTCGGAAAGGTCTTGAAGAAATTCCCCTGTTTGGTTCCCTCTGCTAACCGTGGTTTGGTTTGCAGAGTGTTGTTGGTGCATGTGAACCAGAAATTAGACCAGAGTCATAGAATCACAGAATCCCAGGATGGTTTGGGTGGGAAGGGAACTTAAAGCCCACCCAGTGCCACCCCCTGCCCTGGGCAGGGACACCTCCCACCAGCCCAGGTGGCCCAAAGCCTCATCCAGCCTGGCCTTGGACCCCTCCAGGGATGGGGCATCCACAGCTTCTCTGGGCACCCTGGGCCACTGCCTCACCCCCCGCACAGGAAAACATTTCTTCCTCGCATCTCATCTCCATCTCCCCTCTTCCAGCTTCAAACTGTTGCTCCTCGTCCCACTCCAGATGTGCATCCGTGCTGGCAGCTGGTGCTGGGGTCTGACTGGGACCTGCCAGCACGCTCCTGTCCCCACAGGCCCTTCTGCCCCGTGGTCACTCATCTGTTGGTTGCTCACATCTTGTTCCTGGAGCTCCGGCTCTCCAGCCCTTCTGCACCACTGCCCACCGCTGCCAGCTGGGCTCCGGAGGCAGCAAGAAGCCGAGTTGTTCCCAGGGCAGAGCTGCTCCTGCCTATAGTGACCGCCTGTGTCTGAAGGGTTGCCACAATGCTGTCCAGAACATAAACTCTTCCCAAGTGCTGTAAACCAGCCTGCCCACTTCCTCGTGCCCTCCATCCACATCCTTTTCTAGTTTCATCAACACACGTGATGAGAAGATGGCACTGCTCCCCTAGGAGAGGACAAACATGGAGCTGCAGAACTGGAACAGTTAAGGTCGTTTTTGTTTTTGTTTTTACAAACGTATTTTTCTCTCTTTTTTTGTTTTTTTTTTTTGTTTTTTTGTTTTTTTTTTCCCCCAAATCAGACAATCCAGTGTTGTTCATGCTCTTATCCATGCCCTGAGCAGGATGAGTCAGTGCTCCAGAGGCGAGAGTGTTTGCTGGTATCTGCATCACATCTCTGACAGCTCCCGGAGGTACCTTCCTGGGTTTTATGTCCTCAGCGAACACCGAGCAGACAGGCTGCATGGGGCACATTTCCATTTTTCTGTATCTTTAAACCACCAAACTGAGTCATAACTTCCATTGCTGCCCTTTTGGAGTCATCTGAAATGATGTTTTTTTTTTTAAGCAGGGATTAATGGCAGCGGTTTATCATCAACTTCCTGATTTTTAACACAGCTTTGATCTAGAGAGAACACAAGAGGGGATTTTACAAACAGCAGTTTCCAGCAGGCATGTATTACATCTGCCCACAGTGTTGGATCAGAAAACACGAACTCGGTGCCAGAGAAGGTGAAACGCTCTTATCCTTTGTGTGTTTTATCGCATGAACGCCCTCCGTATTGTGGAGACCTGGAATTTGAAACCAATTCTTTCTTTTTTAAAAAAATTATATAAGGAGCATCTGGACGATGCTCTTAGTCACGTGGTTTGGTTTTAGTCATCCTGCGGGGAGCAGGGAGTTGGACTCCATGGTCCTCATGGGTCCCTTCCAGCTCGAGAGATGCTGTGATCCTGTGACTCTGTGACTCTGTGATTCTGTGACTCTGTGACTCTGTGACTCTGTGACTCTGTGACTCTGTGATTCTGTGACTCTGTGACTCTGTGATCCTGTGACTCTGTGACTCTGTGACTCTATGCATAAGAACTGTTTGCCAGGTCATACAACTTTCAGGCGAACCATTGTACTCTCAGACATTGTACTCCCACAGCGAGGTGGATGTCACCTCCAGGCTGGCCATGGTGTCCCACAGGGACCCCCCCGGTCCCCTCTTAGCTGGGGGCAGCTTGGGATCAGGGCAGGGAAGTGGGGTGTCTCTCCCGGGGGCTTCCTGGGGTCTTTTCCCGACTAATGGAGGTCGCCTTAAATCCAGAGGATGCCACAAAGCCCTGGTTGGGGTGTTTGCTGTCTCTGGGTCGTGAGGTCTATGCACACGTAGTCTTTTCTTAATGACGTCTGCCCTGGAGCATCGTCCGCAACCACGCTCTGCACGAGGCGGGACAGGCTGTCACGGCCACAAAAATCATCTCCTCACACTCCCCCCACCCTGCCTGCCCGATTCTTTCCTTCCACAGCATTCTGTGCTGTTGTGTATTTTGTCGACTATGTGTCCCTGGTGTTGTGGCCAAATAGTGGTCTCCTGGAGAAGCCTGAAACAGCTGTGCATGGTCAGGATCTTGTTCTGCTGACCGTAGTTCATGGAATAATTCCCACAACCCAGGGCAAAAAATAACCTCATAAATAAATTAAAAAGCAAGACCACGGGCTCTATCACAGCACACACGAATGGTTGCTCCATGGAGGAGAGCAGCTCCTTCTGGGCAGGGCAGATGCAGGAGCCGCTGTGTGAAGCATCAGTGGGGCTGCGGACCGGTCTGGGGGGGGACGGGCTGGGGTCTGTCCATCCCCCCCCAGACAGTAGCTGGTGGCTGGGGAAAGCCGCTGGGGTGATGTTCAGCTAGACTGCGCCGGTCACCAACCCTTGCTCTAGCCTTGTGTTTTGCTCTGAGATAGAATCGGTAATTAAAGGTTTGGTGCTGAAATTTCTCGGTGTGAAGAAATAGTTGTAAAGGCAAGAGAGAAGAGCAAGGGGTTGCTGGGCACAGCCTGCTTTGTCCCTCGGGAAAAAGACTTTTTAAACGCCCAGTGCCTGTGCTCAGGGAGAAAAGTCACTTTTATGTTGGTTCTTGAAAATTGTACTTGGCATGCACAGCTGTGGACGGCACCCGTTTTTAAAACCACCTGAGCCAGGGCAGAACACGAGTGACTGCTTCCAGGCTGTGCAAGCGTGGCACGCTCACAGCCGTCTCTCCCTGTCTCCCTCTCTTCTCTGAGTTTGCCAAGAGAGGTGGAGAAAAGGCAGTGAAGGAAATATGCAAAAAAAAAAAAAAAAGAAGCGATGATGAGTGAAACTTTTCATTTTTTTCATAATTAAAAATGTGACATGAAAATGTGAAATGTCAAAAGGATCAACTTCAAAGCCGCGTGAAATGAAACCCGCGCTTTGATTCGAATATTGCTTTATGAAGAAAGACGTAAGAAAAAGAGCTTCCTGTGTAAATATTAGAATTACAAATCACAACTTTCACGATTAAAATCATACCTTGAATAGCAGAAAATTTCACACCACTGCAGACCTGGGGGAGGAGCAGGAGAGGTGGGTTTGCTGTTGCACCATGCTGCTGGCGGCTGCAGGCTGCCCTCGTCCCACCCCGTCCCTCCGAGCACAGCCCTGGCCAGTGGGACCCCTGCACGGAGGGATGTTCCCACCATCACAGCCCCTCGTGCTGGGTGGGGGGGCTCTTCCCACACCCCCCATCCTTCACCCTGCGGTGCAGAAATCCCTTCCTATTGCAGGGGGAAGCATGCCTGCTCTGCCGTGGGTTCTTCTGTTACTGTTATATCCTGGCACCTGGGTTCTGGACCTCCAAATTGCTGGGGGGGGGGGG
>VZTO01027400.1:26992-63220 GCA_013400615.1 Syrrhaptes paradoxus
AAAATAAAAAAATAAAATAATAAAAAAAAAAAAAGAAAAAAAGAAAAAAAAAAAAAAAAAAAAAAAAAAAAAAAAAAGAAGCGATGATGAGTGAAACTTTTCATTTTTTTCATAATTAAAAGCGTGACATGAAAATGTGAAATGTCAAAAGGATCAACTTCAAAGCCGCGTGAAATGAAACCCGCGCTTTGATTCGAATATTGCTTTATGAAGAAAGACGTAAGAAAAAGAGCTTCCTGTGTAAATATTAGAATTACAAATCACAACTTTCACGATTAAAATCGTACCTTGAATAGCAGAAAATTTCATACCACTGCAGACCTGGCGGAGGAGCAGCAGAGGTGGGTTTGCTCTTGCACCATGCTGCTGGCGGCTGCAGGCTGCCCTCGTCCCACCCCGTCCCTCCGAGCACAGCCCCGGCCGGTGGGACCCCCGGCACGGAGGGATGCTCCCACCATCACAGCCCCTCGTGCTGGGTGGGGGGCTCTTCCCACACCCCCCATCCTTCACCCTGCGGTGCAGAGATCCCTTCCTATTGCAGGGGGAAGCATGCCTGCTCTGCCGTGGGTTCTTCTGTTACTGTTATAACCTGGTACCTGGGTTCTGGACCTACAAATTGCTGGGGGGGGGGGGTCTCTTTTGGTTTTTTTATTGTTTTTTTTTGTTTTTTTTTTTCTTATCAAGGTTGCAACAAACCACAGCGGTGTGCTGTGTGAGACCCCCGTGCCATGGTCGTGTTCAGTTAAAATGTGGTTCTGGGTCCGTAACCTCCTCCGTCCACGCTGGACGATGCTGTTCCAGGTGCCGGGGAACATTCTGGTGCCTGTGTGCACAGCTGTGGACCTGACCTCCCACCCACCCTCGGGGTCCAGCCCGCAGGTTGCTTCTTTCTGCCATGACCTGAGGGACACGTGTCTGACTGATGCTTCTCTGAATGTGCTTTGATCTCCTAAGGAAAAGAAAAAAAAAAGTCAATTGATGGTAAAGCAGCAGAGACACCCGCTGTGTTACGGAGCAGCAATCCCCATCCTCACGCGTGGGGGACATCAGCCTCAGCACCTGCCTTCGGTTCATCCGAGCACACGGGAGCCTTCAGCCCTTTGTTTGACTGAGGGGCTTTTCCTGGAAAATTTTGCATTAACTGAAACGTGCCATGGTTATAAACCTACATCCGTGCCCATGCTGGTCTTTCAAATTCCTCTCTGTGTCATTGAAACCTCTGTGCCCACAGCTGGGCTGTGATATACACAAAATGTGAATAAATCCCTCGGGTTTATGGGCACAATCGCACTTCGTTGCTGTGCATCTTCTCTGAAAAAATTAACCCATAGGCTCATTTTCAATCAAAGCGATCAGATCTTTTGATTCTCCTGGAGCATCCACAGCAAAGGAACAAACACCTGCATCTTCCTCTCCTTTCGCTTTCTCTGTCTCCCAAATACTTGTGATTTTTTTTTTTTTTTTTTAATAACAAAGAACTGTAAGAGCTCCAGATCTAACTGAGAAGTTCACGTTTTGGGTTTTTGGTTGGTTGGTTAGTTGGGTTTTAGAGCCTGCTCATTTCTTCGTATCCCGGTTATATATCTAGTGCTACTGGAGAGACCTCTTTGTTTGACCCGTTCCCTACAATGAGATGCGGATCACAGACGTGAGAAATGTTGGATTAAGTCCATCCTCCACTTGGCAGAACAAAGATCTCTGCAGGCAAACATTAACATTGCCTGTGCAAAAAAATTCTTAAATATTTAGATCTCATTTACAAATATTTGGATCTGATTTACACCTGCAGCTTTCCCCACTGGTTGGTGATGCATGTTCTGTGCAAACAAGACCTCAGCGCTCGGTTTCCAAGCTCCTCAGGTTTTTGGGATGCGCATGTCGGGAAGATGCTCTCATCCTTCCCACGCCTGCGGGCTGCTCCTGCTCCCTTACACAGAGAAAAGCTAATTGCTGTTATATTTAAAACAACAAATGTGAAGGAAAAAATGAAAATTTGCGTTTCTTAGTCAGCAGAACACAATTATTTTGAAATTGATTATTTTCAATTTTCTTTCTATTCATTCCGAATTTTGTGGAAGGTGCCGCTGTGGTTGCTTATAAATGAAGGCTGCAGTAGCCTCAACAAGCAGAAGATAAATTGCGTTACACATATTTAAAATTAATCGTTTTTTTTTCAATCTGTAGCAGAGTTTTTTACAATAGCTTAGAATGAAAAATTAAAAATTGCTCTCAAGGGCCGGGAATAAAATTGTCTAAATTATCTACTCAGTACAAAGGATTGATTTGTGGGGGGACATGGTGAAAATTGACCTTCTGTCAGTGGCTGGAGCAGGGAGATGCGCCTCGAGCTGGGGAACGTTGCTGTAGGAGCACAAAGGACTGTCAGCTTTTCATTGCACCCCTCAGCAGACCCCGGCTTGCGGATAAAGCCCCTCTCTCACTTCTGGTCAATATTACCAACTACACGCTTGGCATTGCAGAGCATCTTGATCGTTTGTTTGCTTTTACCCATGAATAGATCTGTTCGTCCTCAGACTAATAGCAGGGTTTTAAAACACAGCAAAAACCAGTCATTTTGTACTAAATGCCCCAGAAAGCTGCTGCACGGCTCGTTGGGTGATGCTGAGCCGGGCGGGTGCTCGGGGGCTGTGGCGGGCTGCACCCCACCACGGGCTGCCTTGGAGCCCCGGGACAAGCCCGCGGGGTGCCCCTCGCCAGGACATCCTCTGTTGGGATTCCGGCAGGTGGGGAAGAGGCTCTGCGTGCGCAGGGCTGACCAGGCTCTGTGCCCAGCTTGCTGCCTCGTCAGGATGACCCCAGAGGGCTGGTGGCTCCCCATCCCCGGGCAGGGCTCTGCACAGTGGCATCTGCAGCAGTCTGCACCCAGAAACCCGGCTCAGCTCATCACACCAGGTTTGCACAGGCTGCACCGCGCTGGATCTTTGCTTGCAGCCTCTGGCGTGCACAGTTATTCTATAAATAACCTGAACCGAGCTAACTCGCTCACTAGAGGAAATCAAATGTGTAAAATCCCTTTTCAGTTCAAGATACCACCATCACGTTTAAAAAAATATCTCTAATTGCAGGGCACAGTCCATTGAATGTTATCAATTTCCTCGTTAAGTATTGTTTGGACAAACAGAGTCATCAAACACCAAGATACTGCTCAAGCAAATAGAGTGAAATCACTGCTCACACTTCCGGGCTTTAGCTGCTGTAAAGATAATTAGCAGGACAGCTATTTTTAGCCTTAGACAGTTTAGTAATTTGAATAGGAGACTGTCCGTGCTAACAGAGGTAAGGGAGGGGGCTCCTCTGGGACCCCCGAGGGAGCTGGACAGGCTGGAGGCAGGGGCGGCCCTGGAGGGTGTGTGTCCTGGTGCTGCAGCCCGGCAGCTCAGCAGGATGCCGTGCGGGTTTTGTGTTCCCATTCCTGCTAGTTTGAACTGTAAAAAGTAATATTTTTGTGTTGGCTGGGATAAGTGCCTCTGGAGCTGATGTGTGGAGATGGATGAGCAACAGGGGGCTGCGATGAAGAGAAGATAATATCAGGCAACTGAGCCAGGGGAGATTTTTGTCTGGGTTATTTATTTTACTGGGCTTTGGTTTAGGCTATTAATGCTCTTTCTGGCCTCATAAATTCATGGGAACAAAACAGAAATTATTGGTTCAGTGTGGTGCTTAGGGCCAAGTGCTCTCTCCTGGTTATGGCATCAAGGCATCCATCCATCCATCCAGGCATCCATCCATCCCTCCATCCCTCCATCCACCCATCCCCCCACCCATCCATCCATCCATCCTTCCATCCTTCCATCCCCCACCCACCCATCCATCCCTTCAGGCTTTGCTGGAGCCTGCCAGGCACTTCTCCCTGCCCCAGCCCCTGCCACCCTGTCCGTGTTGGCAGGAGCAGAGGACATGCTGGAGGCTCTGTCCCCTTCATTTTGGCATTGTCCCTTCCTCTTCGACCCACCTTCATCAGCCCAGATGGAGGTTTCGTCGGTGTAAACCCATGTTTCCAGCACCAGCAAAGCAGGTAAGCATCTGAGATCCCTTCCTGGCCCCTCTGCCGATGCCCAGTGCAGCTGTGTCCCCAGGTGCAGCTTCTGTGGGTCCATTGCCCGGGAAGGGGCTTGCAGCCGGCGGCTCGAGCACGGCGAGGACCCTTCCAGCCCCTCTCGGGATGATGAGATAGCAGTCCTGGCTGAGTGCTCTGCTTTGGGGGGATTTTCCAAACTCACCTGGGGAGTGAACCCGCGGCAGGTACACCATCTGCTTCTCTGCAAAATTCTACCTTGGGCTGAAATTCAGCAGGATTTTTCAACTGCCTTTTCACCATCTCCTACGCTCCCTTGAGATCAAGCAATTACACCAGGAACCAAGTGCATTTTTCTGTACTTTAGAGACTCCTTGGTCCTGATACTCCAAAAGCAAGTGCTGTATTCAGTGAACTACAGCAAATGTTATTCTCAGGCGTATATGTCTCTGTAATTTCCCTTTTTAGGATGCAATGTAAACTACAATATAAATGCACATATATTTTAAAAAACCTGCCTGAAAGCAGGGAGTCAGCCGTTGGTGTGCGTATATTCCTCTGTGCCCTACTAAATTCCCTGCAAATGCAGAGCAAATGGTAGGTAATTCTTTGAGTCAAACACTGAAAAGTGCAGAACACGGGTTTTGACAGGATGGATTTAAAGAACCAGTATAATTGTTGCCACCACAATTAAGCCTAACCTCGTCAAGCGTGATGCTTTTCATTCACCTGCCTCCCTTGACAGCTGCCCTGCGCTGGAGGGGATTCACTCTTCAGCAGGGCTGTCCTCTCAGGAGCTGTGCCGCTGCGTTCGTGCCGTTTCCCCGTGAGCTGGTGTCATTGTGTCTCCTCCGCATCCCACTGGATCGGCGGCTGTGGCTGGTAGGGAAGTCCCAGATGTCACCCATTAGCCTCTGCTGCGCTACCTGTGCTATTGCAGCTCCCCAGACGGTGCTCAGCACACCTGAGATAACACCCAAGTACCCGCCCGGCTTTGCCTGAACGAGAGGGAGAAAATATGGGAATGGCTTAGAGAGCAGCTGGAGACTTCTTTCCCCCCTGAAAAAAATAAAAAAAAAGAAAAAAAAAAAAGAAACGTGGTTGTTGATCCCAGAACTGCCCAGGGATGATGCTGCTCGTTGTGTACCTTTCAATGGCTTTTGGCTGCTCGTGCCCATGCTTATGGATGTCTCAGTGACAGCTCTGCCCCAGGAGACCCCCACTAGCGAAGGGCTGGGGTTGGGGCAGCCCCTTGCCCCTGCACGCAGCGAAGGGCCAGGGAGGGTCTGGGACAGCCCCTTTCCCCTGCACCCAGCGAAGGTCCAGGGAGGGTCTGGGGCAGCCCCTCGTCCCCGTGCCCAGCGAAGGGCCAGCCTTGCTGGAGCCCCCTCCTCCGGGCAGCCATCGCTGTGCCCGTGACCTCTGCGAGCATCACCCGGTGTGCGCAAATTGCTCATCCAGCAGGAGAAGGAAACAGGGGTCTGGGGACGNTGGTTATAATCATTGTTGCATGAGAAGTGCAATGAAGAGAGAGAACATGGGGCTGGGAGAGTATAGGGGTGGAAAAGAAAAAGAGAAATTGTCTTATGTCCTTTTTAGGCTGTGCAGTTGTCCATTCACAGGCACGGGAAAATGTGATCGTGTTGCTTGTCTTGTGTTACAGGTAGATTTGGAAAGGCAATAAGCCAGGTCTGAGTAAGAGATGTGGTTCCCTAATTGGAACGTGATGAAAAAAGGCTGAATCCCAGGGATACCTATGGAAGGATTCAGGATATAAACATAAAACTTTTTCATTAATTAATACCAAACATGTAACGTACAAATAGACACCAGACAGCAAGAGGCAGTTTGTCCCATTTCATTACCTTGCACCTATGTCTCCAGCACTGCGTTCTGGGTGCTACATTTGAGCCTTATTAAAATAAATTGGATGTTAACACAGGTTTCAGCTGAGACAAAGTTTCACCTTCTGCATACAGCACAATTAGTTTGTGGATCTTTATGTCCTGAATACGTGTAATTATTTTTGAGTATATTTATATTTTTAATTTCCAAACTCTCCCATGGCTCTCAGTTCCACGTTTAATTATGTATTATGTGGAAGAAAATTTCTACTAATTAAACTCTGTTTTTATTTTAAACCTACCCTTGGACTATCTGTTCAGTGACCCCTAGTTCTTATGATGGGAGAAACAGTGAACAATTGCTCCCCGGTTATTTTTTTTCCGTGCCGTTCACCATGGCTTTTTTGCACCAGAAGACCACATCAGGTTTGAAAATGCAGATGCGGTTTATCTGGTCACTAGAGATACCCAGCAACAGCAGCGTGACTGACTGCAAACCCCAATGGACCAGACATAAAAAAAGTTGTTTGAATGTGTGCACCATGGTCTTTTTTTTTTTTTTTTAAATTAAAACTTACTGTAAAGTGTGCATCTGTTTGGGCTTCCCTGGTGCACTGTTGGTGTGACATGGACCTGTGGGCACAGTATTGCCCCTGTCTGAGTATCTGAGTGACACGAAGAATAATGTGAGCGGCCAGGGCGTGTGGCAACAGTGGGAACCACATATTCCGCCTGGGACAGTGGGATCACAATTTTTTTTTCCCATTCCACAGCAGCTTTCAGGAGGTCTTTCTGTAACTTTTACCAGTTGCTGCCAGAACCAGTCGACTGGCTTTGTCACTCTAGATATGTTGATGTAGCTCCTCTCTGTGCCTGGGACTGGGCTCACAGTCACAGAGGTGCCTCCCCACGACAAACCGGGGGTGTTCCAGGGGTCTGACCAGTGGGGTCACTGCTGGGGACACTGTGAGAGGAACGTCCTCTCCTGGTGCAGACCCAACACAGTGACATCCCGCGGGGAGCGTGTGGGGCAGCACACAGGGAGGTGCCTGCGCTCTGCAGGACCGGGACAATCCCTCCAGAAGCAGCGTCTGGAGCACTGGGGGGGTTCCCGTGTGTTTAACACCGTGTTTGACCGGGGTGCCGGGTGAATGCAGTCGAAGATGTACGGAGCAGTGACCATGGTGATGCCAAAGTGTCCCCTTCCCAAATTTATACCCAGATTTGCTTGTGTTTTCTGTTCTCAAGCAACAGGCAGGTTCACGCTCACCTTATTTCTTGCACCTTCTTGCAGTGTTAACCTTAAGAAAAAAATAACGTGTGAGCGGAGCCGCACGCAGAGCGGGTGGGAGCTGCTGCGAAGCCCTGCAGGGCTCAGCTCCCATCGGGGGAGATGATGCTTCACACAGGAACGAGTGAACGGGCGCTGCCGCTCTGGGCTCGGAGGACGCAGGTCATTGTCATTGTCACCCCACCTCGGGCTCCTCCCGTCCATCAGCTCACAGCACCCACGAACATCCAGCGAGCTGCTGTGCACACAGAGACACTGCCAAGAGAACCACCCTGCTCAGCTGCATTTGTTTCCCAGCAGGCAGAAGCGCTGCCTGTGCTGCCCATAAAATGCTTTTGTCGGAATACCTGAGTGTACGTTTCCTGAAATAAGCAGTTAATTTATTCTTTTCAGACAAATTTATTTTGCTTGCCTTTGGTTTATGTATCATGAATTGCAAAAGGAAACGAGATTGAACACATTTATTTTATTGCGAGTTAGCATTGCAATAACGGCGACTGTAAATGTCAGGAGGGATGGCTGGGGCTGAGGAGGAGACTTCCAGCCTTCAACTCCCTCTGAACTGTGTCTTGACGGAGACGTGTGGTGGCACAGACATGCCGCTGATGGCCCTGGTGTCACCGCAGCCGTATTGCACACTTGTCACCAGGGAACTGGTGGCTTTTTTCCCTTTGGAAAAGCCGTTTGCACGATTTTCTCTCCGCAAGCTAAGCCTGTGCACAGGCTTTCATCCTGCCGTTTGTTGGTTCCCCCCCTTTCCAGGCAAATTTCTCCTGAGTGTACCCCTGGCAGTGTCCCCCCAGCCCGAGCATCCGAGCGGGGTGTAGGGATGAACGGGCAGTTAGCAGTGGGTGCACACACAGAACAGACCGTCCCTCGTCAGACATCCACCAGTTCCTCCCCATTAAGCCCATTTGTTCTGTTTGCCTTAGAGGCTGACACAGCTCATCCCCAATACCCAGAGAAATGTCCGGGGTTCAGGACCCTCCTCCGGCGGTTTGTGACCAGCTCCTGACCCCGCACCGGGGGTGGCTTACCCCCTACAAGATGTGGTCCCTCCAGCCCGTGTCCCCTGGGGGCTGTCCCTCCAGCCCATGTCCCCTGGGGATCAGATGCTCTGATGACAGCAGGAACAACTCCTACCTGACGTGTCCTCTGGAAGGAAATGCAGAGCTGGGGTCACGCTCACCCCAAGCCAGGTACCAGCTCTCGGCTGCAGCAGCGTCCCTGGGGACCAGGGGGTCACCCTGTCCTCCGGACAGCTACGGGGACATAGGAGGAGTGCAGTGTGGGTTGTACCTGTGCTACCGTCACAAACCTGTATTAATGCTATAGCTGAACAACTTTGCTTCTTCCAGCGTAATTCCCAACATTAAATATTTGTTCTTCAGCAACAGGACATGTTTTGATTTAGTTTATGCTGCTGGGGAGTAGATTCAAGGTATATTGGAAAAGCTGCTTTATTCAATAGCAGTCACTACAAGAAGAGATATAGTGAAATAATTACCGTAGTGTAGTTATATGGTAATTATGTTGGTATAATTGATGAACCTTTCCGGTGCAGAAAAACCCTTACTGCTAATAGCACAAAGAAACTGTAGTTTTCCTGTCTTCAGAAAATAGTTTATTACCCAGTCAAAATACATAAGCAACCAGTTTGATAGAGAAATTGAGGCCAGAGGGGGAAAGATCTCTGCAGCATAATTAATCTTGATCTAGCTGGAGCCCCGTGCGAAGGGCAGAGTAAATTCTGGGATATAATTAAGCTCTAGTTCAAAAACCCAGATTTAAATTGCATTCCCTGCCCTGCTACACCCCCCTGCACTCTCACTGACGGCATAACAACAGCAGGCGATGGCGATACCCGTCAGAGAGCCAGCCCATGCCCTGTACAGAGAAACTGTTGCTCCTCCAGGGATGCCAGCTTCCTAAAATTCTAAAATATCCTCTTTTCCCCTCCTCATTGTAAACCCAAGGCCAGCCCATGCTCCCATACCCCGGGGCAGTCACACCACTGCTGTTTGTCCGCTTGCTCACGCCCACACTAACATTTTACAGAGCTTTGCTGTAGTTGTCCAGGTACCACCGGGGCTGTAGGGAGTGAAACCTCATTCCCAGTGCTCCCAGCAGCACATCCCTCCTCTGCCCCGACGTGGAGGCAGTGACCTGCCAGCCCAGGCTGCGGCTTCAGGACAGCAGTGGCCACGGGCAGTTCAAAACATAGGCGATAATAAAGAAGAAATAAAAATCCTTCTCAAAGGAAGGATCTTGGGTCCTGGGCGAGGAAGCGTTTCTGTCTGGGATTTAAATCCAGCTTTCTGACAAGCGCTTCGTATGCCCTGGAGGTACCTCCACGGCTGCTCAGCCTCAAGAAAGATCATCCCTTGGCTGGGGACCAAAACCGACCGCTGCTGTATCTTTGTGTCAC
The DNA here is from genome assembly GCA_013400615.1 of Syrrhaptes paradoxus. NCBI lineage: Eukaryota > Metazoa > Chordata > Aves > Pterocliformes > Pteroclidae > Syrrhaptes > Syrrhaptes paradoxus. The sequence goes on from VZTO01027400.1 coordinate 36,592, forward strand.
ACTCTGCCTGCAGTCACAGTCTGTCCTGTGCTTCCCAGGGACATGGCTGTCAAGCGCGGGCCAGGGTCTCCCCCTCCAATGTCCCCATGTGCCACCAGGCTGGGGCAGTGGGACACAGCCGCTGCCCCGCGCTGGTGGGACCACCGAGGAGGTCTCTTGTCTGCAGTTCTGGTAGCAGTGCTGGAACGTGATCCAAAATTCAAATTACGTTGCCTTGCTGCTTTAACTTGATTTATCTCAAGTGGCTCAGGCATCCTTGAATCCAACCTCCTAATAATCAGCAGCACAATCTGTTAACACTCCCTCAAGTCAGATCCCGTGGCAGCCCAAGGGCATCAGGTCTTCTGGCTCTTCATTACCTTCCTGTTGTACATTTTTACACCCAAACCCCACAATTTGTAATTCCTACCTGCGCTAGTTAAAAGGCACCATCAAATCAGATCAGATTCTGATAATATTTGAATGCAAATTAGAAGAAAAACAATGTTGAGTCTCAAAATCTGAATAATCAAAAGGAAGAAGCTCCCCATCAACCAGTTTGTCTTATTCCTTAAAGCCATAGTCACCGGGAGGATTAAAATCTGATTTTCTTCCATGTGTTTGGTGGGAACAATTACGCTGACGGATGTGGCTTTGTCTCAGCTTTTACCGAAATATGTTGTGGGTCCTGGTGACTCGATGAAAGCAGCAAACCTGAGCTGCTGAGGACATTGAGCAGAAAATCACATGTAAGGAGATGCTGCATTTTCTGCATATTTACCCACCTCCCCAGTGTCTCTTTTCCCCAAAGCTTCACACCCTGGTGCAGAGAAGATGTTGTGCTCAGACCATTTCACAGTTGTAGAAATGATGGGAAGTTCAGGAACATTCTTTTCAGTAATTCCAGTTTGCTTGGGTTTTAATAACAGAAATGTTTCCTGAGGTTTGCATCATCGCTTATTCAAGTTCAGTGGGGTATGCAACACTAGTAAGGAAGAAAATTTACATTTTTAAAGTAACTTTTCAAAATTAGTTTAAATATTGATGCGATTTCCTAGAAAGCTTTGAAATTAAATCTATTTGTCATGACAGGAGAAGCACTGAGGCAGGAGAAAGGTCAGTGTCATTTTATTAGAGACAACTTCTCTGCAGTGCTCCCATAGTGAATCAAACCGGCATGTGCTAAAGCTGCCATTCTGAGGAAAATTAAATGGATACGGTATTAGAAATAGCTTTTGTGCCATCAATAATGTTGTGTGTGCATTGTATATACCTGAAATATTGCCATCATTTTAAATACAATTAAAACCATCTATTGTTGAGTTTCCAGAAGCACGATACAAAGCCACTGTAATAGATGCTCATATGTCACGCTGGAAAAATTTTGATAGGAGATGGTGATTAGAGAAGAGCAAATTATCATTGCTATCTACATAAATAGACAGTTTGGGTTTTTTCCTCATAATTGTAATCAAATCCTTGCAGGCTTGCAGTTTGGTTCCCTTTCGTATGTAACTAGGTGCAATTATCTGCAGAACTTCTCTCTGTTCAATTCTGTGAAGTGAGGCTGGACAACAATTATTTAATCAAATAAAAAAGAAAGATTTCAGCTTTATCCACAGTATTTTTGCCCCTTTTCTCTATTTTTTTGGTGTGAATAGGGTTGGAAATTTTTATCTCAACCCACGAGTCCTCTTTGCCATTTACCTCTTTAATTCTCTCCGCTAGATTGGGTGGGGGCGGGGACTGTGTGAGCGGGTGTGTGTGGTTTGGCCCCCAGTCAAGGGCCAACCAACCACAAAGGGGAAACAGACATACTTCCTTCCCCTTCCCAGTGCAATGAGGGGAAATGGAAAACATATAAAATATTCTAAGTCAAGACAAGTATAATTTTTTGCAAGTTTTTCTGTAAAATCTGTGTCCTGGGAAAAATGAAATCTGTTTCCTCAGAATTTTCAAGGGAATTTATTTCTAATTCAGCTTTAAAAGTTAAAAGATCCAGCTGGAATTTTAAAATCTATTTGAAATCTCTAAAGTTGTCTCCTTGCTTTCTGCAAAAGCTTTCTGCCCCTAAAAACCTTCCATGGGTCATATTCATTCCTACAAACCCGCTATTTTTCATTTTAACAACTATTTCTAAGGGAACCGTTGAGAACAATTTCCTTCTGGTTTTACAGATGGATGTTATTCTTCATAACAGGAAGGCTGTCAAAACATTGGCTACTGAAGGTGAGTGGTGAAGGAACCGCCGTACAGAACCTCCAGGGCCAGGGTCAGGCTGCCAGCGGCTGCAGCCACACATCCGTGTCCCCGGGGCGAGGGAGGGGGAAGAGGAAGGATGCGCCTGTTCTGGGGTACAAGACCCCCCAACTTTCTCCTGGCATCAGTGAGCCTCTGCAGATGTGTTGTGGTTTGACCCTGGGAGCCAAACCCAACACTGCTCACTCACCCTCCTCTCTCCTGGGGACGGGGAGAGAATTATGGGGATGAAGGGAAAAGAGACTCGTGGGGTGAGATAAGAGCAATTTAATAACTAAACTGCAATAATATCAGAAATGATAATGATAATGATGATAATAACAGTGATATATACAAATATCCAAATGAGTGACACACAGTGACACTGCTCACCACCCCATGGCCAAGGCTCAGCCTGTTCCCAGCCAACGATCCCAGAGCAGGGACAGTCCCAAAACCACAATCTTGGAAAAAGAGTGTCTGAGAGAAGTGAGACAAACCCAACAGAGGGTGAGATAGATGCCCCAGTGCAAGAGAGAGCCCTTCCGGCCAGAGCCTCACCTCTCTCCTGGGCATGCCGGGCATGGGATGGAATAGCCCATGGGCCAGTTTGGGTCTCAGTCCTCACCCTGAGGTGGAATCCTGGGCTAGTGATGGGGCTGTGCTCCCTCCCAGCTCCTCCTGCCCCTGCAGAATTGATAGTCTGCCTTGCCTTGGGGTATTCGTGGGTATTCTGGCAGCCGTACAGAATAACAATTTTATCTGGCTGCATTTTCTGGGGAAAAAAAGAAAAAAGAAAAAAGAAGAAAAAAGAAAGAAAGAAAGAAGAAAAAGCTGTTCTTTGGAGAAGGCAAGGCAGCACACGTCTCTGCACTGCCCTGATACCGGCTGCTGGTTGTGCCGCTGCCTGGGAAGCGCTGCAGGAGCTGTGTTTGTCACAGAAAGGTCAATACCGCAAACAGGCAACTTCACTTTGCCACTCCAGCACCGACAGCTGAGAGCAGTGTAATAAGCCAACTTTTACCCTTTAATGGTTACAAACACAAGTTAAGTTTGTCTGGTGTTTGTGATAAACAGCTGACTGTGCAAGCCTCTGCACAGCCCACTGCTGGGGAAGCAATGGCCATTTGATGCAGCTTTTTTTTCTGCAATACAAAAAATGAGATTATCAAGAAATAATATTTTCATGATAAACAGTGCGATGTAATAAGCACAAAGACTGCAGGCTCTGCACTCTTGTAAGATAGTGTTATACCAAAGTCTTCCTTGGGCAGCGGCTATGCCAAATGTAGAAGAAAAACACTAGTATTCTTCTTATTCATATTAAAAATTGGAAAGTCAGAAGTGCAGTGGAGAAGCAGAGCCACAGCACTGCCCCTGCTTGCTGCTATCAGTGCAGCACCTTCAGCAGCTCGCTGTTGAAAGTTGCTGAGAAAAAATAAAAAGGAAACAGAAGAAGAGGTCAGTGCAAACTCAGATTAGCTCTTCTGGTTAATGCAAATATATTTCTATGGTTTTAATCACAAGCAGGGTCAACGCTGTGCTCTTGTCGGAGGGCTGCTGTGGTGCGGGCTGTGGTTGCACCTTTCCTCCTCAGCCGCGACTCCGCTTCCAGCATCAGGACCCAAGGAAGCAGCTTCTACCCCGACCATGGTGGGGGGGATGTTCCCCACAGCCCCAGCGAGCCCTTGCTGCGGTCCTGGGAGCTGGAGGATCTGGGGCTCCGTTGAATTTGGCTTGCTTGATATTTGCCCAGAAAGACAGGATTGTGCCCAGAGGGCTTCAATGCTATCTCCTCCTCTCACCCTCCCCTTCCAGCAGCATCTGTCAGCATAAGCTCACTCATTCCTAAATAGTTTTCAGATTTTGTATTAATTTTTTAATCATCTGGATATGAATGATTAATAAATGTTTAACGGCTCATAAAATGTTTATCACGTCTCCCTACGGTCGGTGCTCCATCCTCACTCGTTATCACCCGTGGGTATGAAGGATGTCTGCAAGGCTGCAGAGTGAAGCAGCAGCCTTGGATCTGCCTCTTGCTTCTTTCTGGGACATCGCAGTTTAATGTCAAAGCAGGTGAGGAATCCGGATGAACTCTGCAAACACTGAGCTGCAAAAGTGTCTGCACCAGAATAACTCATCTGCCCCAAAAGTCGCTGTGGCCAGGTACCCAGAAGTGACCATTCCAGGGTGAGAAGAGAGAGAGCAGAGTGTGCTGGAGCCGTACGGACCTGCTCCGTGTCAACAGCCCTCTTCTGACATGGGCATTCTCTCTCTGACTTTCAGTGTTCATTTTTGCATTGAATTGCCTGAGGCAGTAGCAGCTTTCAGATAAGCCACCGTCATTAAATGACCAGGAGAATCCCCCCGTATTTCTCTGCTCTCTAGGGGGTCAGAGGCACTGAGGCAGTTTCTACCTTTGGTCGCTCACTGCACATCAGCCCTGTCCCGTCAACACTTGGGACGTGACCTCCACGGCATCAGCAGCATTTCCTCAGACCTGCTCTGACCCAGGGGATTTTCTCCTACCCTGGCAGCCTGAGTGCCGAACACCACTGTCACCTCCCGCCCGGGCTGCCCCAAATACGACAGATCTGGACAAGAGTCCAGACTCCTCCAGACAGCAGCAAATCTTGGCCATCAGGTCCACTCCGGAGAGCCTCGGACCTCCCGTGAGCTGGCAGCTGAGCAGAGAGCAGCAAACACACCTCATCTCCAGAGCTCTCCATCGATGGAGCGTGTTAGAGCTAAAAAAGGATTAATGAACAAATGAATAAATAAATAAATGCATGGGGAAAGGCTTTGGGTGTGATAACTGTTCTTAAAACGCCATCAAAAGTTCCCCCTTTGAGATGAGCGTGTCCGTGCCAGAGACAGGACCACGCATGCAGAATAAACACACCCAGCAAGCGGGGACTGGTTTCTGTTCCCAGCATGGATAGGATTAACTTCCTTCCAGTCATCTTCTAAAAACAGGGAAACGTCTGTTTAAAAGAGCCATAAATGGAAAACAAAACATTTTACTGACAAAAAGTTTCTGCTGGGGAGAGGCAAAAGGGATAAACCCTTATAAAATGCCAGCTGCAGTTTTGATGGAATTACTGGAAGATTCTATGGTCCTATGGTTCTATACTAAACTGGGATGAGTTTGATAAGGATAAGGAATTTTACCCTTTAAGAGCAGGAATTTTGCATGTCCACTGGTGTCCAGTGCAGGGGCAGCACTGGGAGCTAGTTTAAAAGTGCATTTGCACAAACACGGGGGTTTTCACAACCACAATCTTCATTTTTCACTTGAGTAGATAAGGTAACTCTGCCATTTGCAGACACCATGCAGGTGTGGTGGTTTTGGTGACGGACCACCTCATCGTTTCAGCACAGAGCCTGGACTCTGACCGCCAGGAGCTGCTGTGCACGTGTGCTGGTTTACATCATTACACCTGCTCTGAGCAGTTACGGACTTTAACCGTTAGAGTACAGTCCAAACATGATACAAACAAGATTATCGGGAGTGATTTTTCTTTTAAAAGTTTATTTTTCAGGGATATTCTTTAATATGAAAAAATCTTATCACAGAGCCACCCAAAAGTGAAAATCTGAATATGAAAGTAGCTCTCTCTCCCTGGGTAAATAGCAGGGTTTCAATTTTCTGGTATTTAATTTCACTGCCTGTTTAAAGTTCTAGTAGATACGGGCCCCCAGGAGAGATGGGGGGGCTCTGGATCAGGGGGTGCAGGGAACGGTTTGAAGCTGCAAGAGGGGAGATGGAGATGAGATGTGAGGAAGAAATGTTTTCCTGTGCGGGGGGTGAGGCAGTGGCCCAGGGTGCCCAGAGAAGCTGTGGATGCCCCATCCCTGGAGGGGTTCAAGGCCAGGCTGGATGAGGCTTTGGGCAACCTGGGCTAGTGGGAGGTGTCCCTGCCCATGGCAGCCCCCAGCCTGGTCGCCACAGCCCAGGGGATGCTCAGACATCACCCCCCCTTGCACAGCTCCCCCCCCCCGAGTCGTGGTACTTCGAACACAACAAGCCATGAAAAGTGAGATGTTCTGTTCTATGATCAGAGAACACGACTCTACCACGCTGACCAAGTACCAACTGTTCCAGCTGGATTGGCAAAAATTAACAGGAAGACCTGTTTTCCAAGTCAAACACAACTGTATCGTTCTTCGTATTTTTATCAAAAGACTGGTGTTTTTTCTTTATTTTTTAAAAATTGTAATTACTTTTTTAAGAATAAGGAGATTTCCTGTGAAGCATACGAAGCACTAGGATATATTTATAAGTAAATATAAAGCATTAGAGGATAAAACTCTGCAGAACATGTCATCTGTCGTCACTGGCTTTTTGAGTAAATGCAAATACTGTTCAGAAGAAAAAAAAATCAGAAATATGTGATACATTTATTTACGGATAAATGACATTCCTTCAGCAGCACTGTTTCTTTTTTGATTTTTAACATTTCCCTCACATCAGCCGTGTCTCTCTGTTTGTCAATACAGTCAGCCAATTCAATTAGTATTTATCAAGACTACACGGATGACAAATGGCTTTGCTTACTGCGGGGATTTGGTTATCTTTGGCAACTCAGAGTAACAATTACTACTGTTAGAAAGAAATAATTGCCCTAAGTGACAATCCAGCACACAATCAAACTGTACATAATTGCAGCGGGTACATTGCATTATGTCACATTATGTCAGAAAAGAAATCTGAATCACAAACTGGAAGGCAAAGTCACTTCTGCGCTTTTGACACGAGAATAAAGTGCTCTTGCTAAATCCAGCAGACTGAAAATAATTGGGTACAGGAAAAAAATAATTCAACTCCAGTGCCACCAGCAACGCTCCAGCCTCACCTGCATCCCGGGAACACCGCGTGGTCCGAGGCGCGGGGGCCACCCTGTGCCAGCCTCAGATTTCCCTCGGGGTTTAGCGAGCGGTCCCCATGTGCAGAGCCGTGTGCTGGCGGCCGGTCCTGCTGTGCCCTGACCCCTGGCCACTGCCCGCTCCATACCTGCCCCATGCCCCCTCCGTGCCCAGGGGCATCCCCTGGCCCACCGACACCCAGGGAAAAACCCCGAGTCCTGCCTTTAGGGAGGTGAGTGCTGCTAATTCCCTGGGAATTTTTTGGACCTGTACTCTTAAATGAGCGAAAGGTGGATATTTCCCTTCTCTGGGAGGCTCTCTGTTTGCTCCGACCTCACAGAACCTCGTTTCTGGCAGCTGTAGCCAGTTTCCAGCTAATGAGGGACGTGTCCTCAGACCACCTGCAGAAGGTGGCAGCCCGCTGTGATCCGTCTGGGAACTTTTAAAAAAAATAAAAAGAGTTTGTGTCTTTAAAGATGCTTCTACAAATTGTGAAAGATAAAAACTAAAATCAGTAAAGCAGGGGGAAAAAAAAAATCTCTGGGTAACATAGCTGCTGCTCTGCGCTGGAGCAAAGGTCCCTCTGGCCCCACGGTGCTGAGAGTGCCCAGAAGGAGGTTTTTTAATAAAGAAAATGTAGGAAGAGAACAAATGCAAAGGAACGTCCTGGGAAGGGAGCTCCTGGCTGCTGCTGCTCCCAGCTCCGTGCTGGGGCATCACCTCCTGCTTTTGCACCGAGGACTGCTTCCCCTGCATCCATGCCCATCGGTCACTTCTCCCTGTTGGGATTTTGCTGGATTTATCGCCCGTCCCCCAGTGCACCAGGGCTCCCGTGGCTCTGAGGCTCGGAGCAGCTCTTGCCGGCACCCCGAGGAAGCCACTCCTGCCGACAGACCGTGCCGGCTCACCGTGCACCGCCCCATCCCTGCCATCCCTGAGCACCTCCATCTGCGCATCCATCAGCTCACCCTCTCTATGCCACCATCACCCCCAGCCCCGGTTTGCTGCCTCCTCGCATCACGCTTCTCTCCGCGAGGGTTTCTAACTTCCATCCCACGTCCGATCCTGAAATGGGGAGAAACAGTACCGCTGTTACCCCATCGCACTGATTCACTGCCTTGGGATTTTCTTACTGCCTCCGTCCATCACACCAGAAGTAACGGTGACGAGCTCATTTAATTTTAGCCGATGAGTGTCTGTATGAATATTTATAATACTCCACATTAGAAATGCTGAGAAGTTCCCCACTCTGAAAACACGATGGCAGACCCCAGGGGAATAGAACGGCTTTTCTATTTTTTTGTGTCCTATTTCAAGGCAGTTTCACACATCCTGCATTCCCGATGTGAAGTCTCACACTGAATGTTTAAACTGCTTAGAAAGACTTCATGATGTTCTGTGCTTGAGGAACACAGGCGAAGTTCCCATGCAGAAAGGGAATGTTTCCAAAGGAACTCCCTGGGAATTTATGCAAGGGGAACATACGTATTAGAGCATTTTTCTGTTCCCATCTGGCTTTCTTGTCCTTTTCATTTCCAAACACATGAAATGAGATGCATTATCAGCTCTCACCTGCCAAGCCCCAGAGCTTCATGCCCTGTTGCAGACAAGGAAACTCTTTCCACCTCCGGCGATTGCTGACTCACCAGGACATGCCTGGCTCCTGCAGGTGATGCCGCCTCAGCCCCCCTCCAGGATCCTTTGTTTTCCTCTTGAAAACGCTCTGGGCAGAGAGCAGGGATGCGAAACTCTTTCCTGCTGCTCAATCATTCTTGTTCCATCGACCGCAGGGTGCATTTACGGCAGATCAGCCCATTGGAGGGTTTTAGCACTTGAGCATAAGAGCCGGGATGTGAAACCTCTTGAATTAAAGCCTTTGCCTGTATAGGTCACTTGGCAGAAATAAGTTATTAAAAGAAAGAAAGGAAGCAAGGGGCTGCCGGGCTCCGTGATTCCAGTATGAGAAACAGAGAGACACGTGTGAGAGCAGGAGGAGGTCCCGGGCAGTCCCAGTGTCACTGCCCATCTCCCGGTGAGGATGCGAGGGGAGCACCGGGGGGATCCAGAGACCCGATGCTGCTCTCCCCGTCTCCTCTCTCCTCCCCCAGCTCTGAAGCGGTACCCGAGCCCAGCTGCGAAGTAGAGCTGAAAAAAGAACAGAAATGAGTCAGCCTCAGATGGCAGCAGGAAGGCAGAGAAAAAGGCAACTCCAAAGGACCCGCCGGCTGCTCGCCTTCATCCCTCCCCCGGCAGAGCAGACACGGGGGGTGGCATCCCTCCATCCCCTGTCTGCTTCCATCACCGCTTCTGCCTGCTCGTCCTTTCTGCTCTTCCACATGCTGGCCCTGGACAACCGTTTTCATCTGGTGCTACCGGAGCCTCAGAACTCCTGAAGTGCCGTCGTTGCTCTCAAGAACTCCAGGTTTCTGTGCGATAAAGCTGATCAATATCAGCATTGCAACAGATGATGACCTCTCTCTAGCTCGAGAAATTTTACGTCCTCCTCTCTTCTTTCCTTTTCATTACATCTAATTACCTGATCTATAGTTCCAAACAAGAATCAACGGGGCTGTATTGCAACAAATTACTGTTAATTCTCCTTTTAAAAAAGGATCAGAAAGAGCTATTGAATATGACACTTGTAATTATACAAAGCAAATTAACATTCTGTGGAGCTTGAGAGTTGTCAGCCAGTCCATTGCTGGTGTCTCAGGTTCACATTCCACTGAGGACATTGCCTTTTTGTTTTCCAAACACTTTAGGATTTCCCCCCTCCTCACTTTCCCAGCGAGGCTCTGCATCCTCAGCACTGCCCGTGCACGGCTTTGGTCCGACCGCTCTCTGCTGCAGCGTGCGCTGGGCACGCAGGTGTGTTCCATCACATTCAGTCTATGGGAGCCTATTCAATGTTCTTTTCCAGCAGCACCTGTGGTTTTTTTCTAATTTAATAAAGGTGTTTGTGTTTCCCTCAGGTATACAGGGAGAAATCTAGGAGCTGCAGCAAATTGCTCCACCCGGAGAAGGGGGGTCATTAGTGGTTTGCTGGTTATGAGCCAGTGCCTGCTGGACACCCACCTCCCCCCTCAAAAAATCCCTCGTTTGTCCAGCACTGCTCCCCTCGCTCCCACAGCCCCACGCTCTATCCTCCCCAGAGCTTCAGCTCACTTTCCCAAAATCAGGAGCCAGTCCAACCTCACTGGAAAAGGAAGGTGCTGAGAGAGCAAGTTATGGGTTATGAAACACCAGAAATAAACCAGTTTTGGGTACTCCCTGCTGTGGTTATCTTGCCTCCGGTGCAGCACACACTACAAGGAAGGGCATAAAGTATGTCCTAAGGTGAAGCAGTCACCATCCACTGAGTCCAGGATTTGATGCACCACGGGCAAATAACCCACATGCACGTGCTCTGTACTCTGACACCTGGATACCTCGGATCATGTCCTTTCCAGTCCAGCCTGCAAATGGGGAAAACTTTCCTGCCATTGGAAAAGCGAGTGCGGACGCAAAGCAGCACACGGGGCTGTAACCCCGCAAACCCCTCAGTCTGAGCACAGGATAAAGCAGAGCACTGGGCAACATACTGAGCATGGGTGGTATCGGGAGTAGAAGCGGGACGTGTCCCCAGCGGCGTGCAGGAGCCTGAGGAAGTGGGGAGATCTCCTAGGCTGTAAAGGGCTGGTGCAGTGGTCGGCTCCGCTTCCCTCCCCCGGAGCCAGGCTCCCCTCGCACAAGGGAGCGTTCAGAGGTGCTGCTGGTTGGTCCCTGCGCCCTTGCACATCTGAAAAGTCCCAAAAACCTGGCCTAAAGGTTTAATCACTGTGGTGGCTTTGGACTTCGGCTCAAAGGTATTATTTTAAATAAGAAAATTCAATTATTCTGGTTTTTTTTTTCTATTAGCTTGTTTTTACCTTCCATGGTCTCTCTCCGTTCATCAGTTGTACTTGAAGATCTGACACCACTGGAACTCAGCTGAAGGGAAAAGCTGAGGATATGAGCATCCTTTAATCACCCAGCAACTGTAGCAAGAGGGGACAGACAGTAACAGAGAAAAGCAATCTCAAAAAACAACAGTGCTTTTAATGTTTCTGTGGCAAGGAGGTGTGATCCGCAGGCACGCCGCTCCGCTCGGTAGGCACGAGGTGCATCACGCTGAGCTGCTAATGAGACAGCGATCGGGAGGTTCGGGAAGTGATGCCTGTGCTTCATGTCTGCAAGCATCACTGGGAAGTGCCGAGTGAAGTTTTACAAAATTCCAGTGTAGGAATCCTAGGCAGGGCTGTGCCCAGATGGAGGGGTCAGGTCTGGCAGCAGAGGATCCGTTCCTCACGTCGCTGGGGAGGGTGGGATGTGCGTGCAGCATCCACACAACTCTGGGAAATGGCCATTGGGGGAAAGCCGTGCGCTTTGTGCTAGCTTGTCCTGATGTGTGCAGTGCTAAGAAAGAGTGACGAATTATGGTTGATTGGATAAAAGTAGAAACAGAAAATTATGTGAGGATGGAAGCAGAAAATATTGTACACAGTCCTTGTGCAACGTCCCCATGGAAGGGTGAGTGTGTGCTGAGTACAAGGGCAATAAGAAACAGTTCCTCTTTCTGGATCAGCTTGAGGCTTGTATTTCCCTACGAGTACAGCAAAAAGGCATACCTGTTTTCCATTTCAGAGTTGGAACTTCATAAATATTTTAATTTGCCAAGTGCTTACTGTTTAATGTTTGCATACCAAGAAAAATGGAATGAGCATTGCCTTCCCTGAAATGGTCTGAAAACACATTTTGGGGTCTTTGGTGGCTTGCCCCACTGTGGAGGAAGGCTGGTGTTACCTGCCTTGTCCTGCCTATTACAAGCAAGAGACACTTTTGGATTATTTGTGTTTGAATTAAGTACCTTTGAAGTCAGACAGCTTTGCTCTTGGCTGTTAAAGAAGCACAATAAGATAAATCACTTATGCTGAATAAATCACCGACTGTGAGTCACACAGGAGTGCTCCTCGGTGTTGGCTCCCAGGTGCGATGGACGGGACACATTTATGTGACTCAACTGCTTAACTTGCCCCCTGGATCTCTCCCAAGGGCTTCCAAAAATAACCACTACTGGGTTCAAAACTGAGGATGGACAGGGACCGAATCTGCATTGTGCAGCACTACAGCCTCCGCCACTTCCCTCTTTGCGGGGAAGGGAAGGTGGAAGTGCCGGTGATGCCCTAAGGAAAAATGTGGGTCAGCCTTTTCCCGCGCGACCCTGGACAGATCCTGCTCTGCCCCATGGCCCCGGGGTGGGTGCCCAGCACCCAGCACCTCTGCCTCCCAGCTGGTTTGCGGCAAGGGCAAAGGCAGAACAGCAGGTCGGTGGGGTTCGAGCAGCCTTTGTGCCCTCATCACAGAATCACAGAATTATAAGGTTGGAAAAGACCTAGAAGATCATCCAGTCCAACCATATCCAATACTTCCCAACTTCCCAACTTCATCGCGCTGGTATGAGCCAGGTCCTGCTGCAGGACAGCCCGGGGCACGCGGGGGGTCACAGGCGTTGTGTCAGCCTTGGACCGAGTGGGCGCACACATAAAACTCGGGTCCTCACGGGGTCTGGATTGATGGTGCAGCCTCGGGAACAGAGGCTGTCTCTGGCAAGAGAGAGCAAAGAGCTGCTGGCAAAAAGGTATTAACTTCCCTGTGCTGCATTTTATGAGGTAACAAAGAGTGTCTTGGTTCTGTGCCTTGAAAGTAAATAGAACAATATTTCAATCCTCCTTATTCAGTTGTCCAAATGCACATAACCGATTTTTGCAGATAGGGATTTATGTTCGCTTGTCAGCATCTAATAAAGTAGAGCAATTGAGTCTGCCATTTATTTCAGAGCTGTTGCCTTTATTCCAGTATCCTTGTGTACGCGGCACGGTGCCCGCCTCCGGGTTTTGCTGAGCACTGAGCTCCCTTTGGTGGATCTGCGAGCACGCAGGAGTGCCCTGGACCCCCTGCGTCCAAGCTGTCAGATGTCAGGGGTGCTTGGACAGTGCACCCAGCTGTCAGCGATCCCCCAGGCATCCCCCCAGGGACCCTGTCCCCACTCCAGGCTTGGTCCCAACAAGCACCATCCCTCAGCCATCCTTCAGAGGTGGGGATGCAGGAGAGGAAACACACCTCCACGCCCCTGACCTGCTCCATGCTGGCGTGTGAGAGCACGTGGGGAAGGCTGTGTCCTGTCTGACCATTAGTCCTATCCCATCAGCGTCATTACGGGCTGCACAGACTCCTGGTCTGAAACAAGCGCTGGTTCATTCCTGTGAGTCTTTCTGATCCTTTTTGCAGTCTAAGGGTCTGCTCTGCTCGGGGCATTTCCCGTGTTGCTCAGCAGCATGGTGTCAGTTTAATAACCTCCGAGACAGGGGGGTCTCTCTCTGAAAGGGCCTGAAATGAGCACAGCCTGCACCGGAATCCCTGAACATTTCCATTCCTGGTTTTTTGTTTGTTTGTTTTTAATTGACACACACTCCAGCAATTGCTCACCGCAACACCTCTCTTCAGGGTTCTCACATTCACAGCCCTCCATGCAGCACACACCGGGGTCCGTACGTTGGAGGACGAGAAATACAGAACGTGCAGAGCTCTTCCCACTGTCCATCCATCCCGTTTTCCTCTTGTGACCCCCATATGAAGATGAGACGTGAATATCGATGTGCAGACGGGATGCTTGCATGGGCTGACACCCCCTGCACAGGCGCACGAGCGGTTGCGGGGTTGTCTGGTGACCCCTCCAGGTCCTCCCACCGCTGTGGGATCAGGAGCAGTGGTTATCTGTGTGCGAAAGGAGTTCAGTACATAGACCCCAGCAGCAGAAAGCTGCTGGCCCATGTCCCCTCCTGCCCCGCTCGGTGCATCGGCAGCGATGGGCACCGGCCGTGGCTCTGCACCGGGTGCGCAGGGCTTGCCTGCATGGTGCATGGGCACGCTGGGAGACAGCACGTAGCTCTCATCACTTCCCAGCATAATTCAGAAAGAAAAGAGGTTTCTATGCTTCAGTGGCACAGTTTTTAAAGATTTTTTTTTTTCATGTTTTATTCAGATAGAATTTGTGTTTCAGCTCCTAGTTCCTTGAGAGGAAATACAAATCGATCCGGACTAACACTGGCCAGTCCGTCCTCAGAACTGTCGTTATAAAGAATTGCTCTGCGGAGACGGCGTGCGGCAATGTTAGCGGAGGAGCTGCTCAGAAGCCCCGGGGGGCTTTGCAGCCCGAGTGTGGTTTACGGCTGCTTTGCTCTCATCCAGTGTTTATGGCACTGCACTAATTTCTGAAGATGCACGCCAAAGATCCTGCAGGAGCCACGCCACCGGGACCCCGATCTTTTGCCGCTGTTCATGCAGGATGAGTTGGTGGGGAAAGGGCTCTCGTGTCCACTCAGTTTTGGGAGGCACAATTTTAAGAATGATTTATTCCGTATTTTTTTCATTAAAAAATGTTTGAATGAAATGAAGAGTGTTAGTTCACAGGATGGTTTTCCGGAAACACTGCAATTTTATCTATGGTGCATGTTTTAGAAAATGTCCATTTTTCATGCTTCCGATATCCTCTCATTCAAGTTTCCTGAGGGAAATGTTTTGGACTTGCATTTTTAAAATTGCAAAAAGAAACCAGTGTTGAAATATTAAAACCCTTCTCTGAGTGCATGCTTATTTATGTTCTTGACACAGGGTATCTCGACAGAAAACGTGCAGCTAGTTCCAATGGCATTGCACATCCCAAGAGTTCCCGCTTCCCATTAACACCCAGGAGAGGAGAAGGATGAAACATCGACTCTTTTGTGGTTTATTTAAGAGAGGATGTGCTTGAAACACAAATAAAGAAAAAAAAATGAACAGAACACTGCTGTGGAATGCCAGGTGCTAAATAACTCCACAGTTAAAATGTCCTGGGGACCCCCCTGCTTGCCCATCTTTAGTCACCGGGGAATGGAAAAGAATGACAGGGCTCCGCACCTGTGTCTGCAAATTCCGGTCTATAAATGAGCTAAATGTCTCCTGCATGTTTGCTGTTCCGGTAAAATGAAATCCTGAACTCTATTTTATTGACTTTTTTTGGATGCACTATAAATAAAATGCACGCTGGAGGAGAACCCGGGGGTTTGGTGTTTATACAAACAGAGGGAGATTCTCCTGTGTGTAAAATCGACTGGCTTTAAATGAACTGCTGAAGGTCGGTATCACTCACAGCAGAAGGATTACCAGGGGTGCCGCAGCCTCCTGCAGACAGGGCTGTGCAGAGCAATGCCTCATCTCGCTGCCAGCGCAGGGCACGGCCACTGAACCTCCTCTGGCCGTTCTCAGAACAGTGCAGGGGGACACGGGGCTCCAAAAAGGCCAAAACAAGCCATAGGGGATATTTATAGTGATAACCTGGCACTATTAATTATGCAGTTCCATTTTATGTTTTAAAAATCAGTTTATTTTTTACAAGGATAACGTGCACAATTTTGAACGTTATCGGTATCTATGAATGTAAACATCCAGCGGAACATTGCGTTGAAAAGAAATGTGGCAAGGTTAGGATTTTTCCACGTAAGGCTATAAACAGCTTGCAAAATCTGCCCGTTTTAGCCTAGATTCCCCAGAAATGAAACAATGCGGACAGAGGACCTTGGGCACATCCTTGCATCCAGCAGAAGTGCCCATCAGCACGGTGCGGGGCACCTTGGGGCTCCGCTGGGGGTGCTCAGCCCTGGGCTCCCCCGGGGAGGGGACACCCTGGGGCTGGGTCCAGCCTGGCCCATGGGCTGAACACTCATGAGCAGACAGAGCTCGGGACTTTGCTTATGGATAAGTGTGTGTTGTTTGCTTTTTCTTCCCAAGAGGAGTCTAGTCTAGACAATGATGTGGACCACGACTGGTGGGAGAAACCACCATGAGACCTGCTCCTGGTGCCAACTGCAGAACGGGACACTGATGGTTAAAAAATCCAGTTTCTAGGGAATTCCAGCATCAACCTTTGCCTGTATCTCTTTGGGGTTTTCCTCCCAGTTGCCCTTTTTGCTTATGTAGTTTTGTCCTTCTTCTCCTCACGATCATTCCTGATGTGTTCGCAGATGTCAATCGCATCCTCAGCTCGACCATTTTTTGCTGTGATGAACAAGCCGGGAACTTTCTGTTGCCTCCTGTAAAACATGCTGTCCGTTCTCCTTGTCAGCCTGTACCTGGCTGACACCAGTTTCCATCGGATTTTTTCCCCTGCACAGGTTCATACATTATTCCAGATGAAGTTTCTCCAGTGATTTGTGCAGCAGAATTACAGGGGAATACATCCCGGCTGTCAGTTGCCACCCTCCCAGAAAACTCCTGTTTACAGAAGACTTCTCCGCTAACATGAATCTTCCCTCAAACCACTCAGGAGCAGCAGCTGACGGTACAAATACATTTTCAATCAGCAGACTTTGGCATCCTGGCAGTGTCAGCTCAGCACTTTTGCAGCCCTCCGTGAGGTGTGTGCTGCAGTTGGGCGTTCTTCCACCCTGCCCGGAGTTTCGTGATGCTCTGCTGCACACTCGCTGTGCTGAGCCACGGCAGCTCCTCGGGATCTGGTTTTGCGTGTTGCCTCTCATGCCAGGCAGCCACAATGTGTTTAACAATGTTTTGGGGCTTGGAGGATGGGACAGAGCTGCAGGCATCCTGCTGCATTAATTTTTACGGAGGTCTGCTGAGTGTCTGGGGCAGCGGGATGCTGCAGGAGCCCGAGGGGAGCCGGGATGGTGCCCGGCAGCTGCTCCCTCTGGGTGGGATGCGGGAGATGCCTGGGCAGGACTCTCATCACCTGCCTTTAGACATTGCATAGTTAGTTGCCTAAGTCTAAACCGACCATCTAGGCTCTGTCCCTAGTCACCAAGACAGATTCATCCCCACTATCTTCAACATTTGCTTTGCACTGGGATAACACCCTCAGGGATCGCATCTCGCTCCATCGGGTACAGCGTGAGTCGAGGTGAGCCATTCGGAACTGGACAGCTGGCTCTGAAATGTTTACAATGAATTNGCTGTCAGTTGCCACCCTCCCAGAAAACTCCTCCTGTTTACAGAAGACTTCTCCGCTAACATGAATCTTCCCTCAAACCACTCAGGAGCAGCAGCTGACGGTACAAATACATTTTCAATCAGCAGACTTTGGCACCCTGGCAGTGTCAGCTCAGCACTTTTGCAGCCCTCCGTGAGGTGTGTGCTGCAGTTGGGCGTTCTTCCACCCCGCCCTGGGTTTCGTGATGCTCTGCTGCGCACTCGCTGTGCTGAGCCACGGCTGCTCCTCGGGATCTGGTTTTGCATGTTGCCCCTCATGCCAGGCAGCCACAATGTGTTTAACAATGTTTTGGGGCTTGGAGGATGGGACAGTGCTGCAGGCATCCTGCTGCATTAATTTTTACGGAGGTCTGCTGAGTGTCTGCGGCAGCGGGATGCTGCAGGAGCCCGGGGGGAGCCGGGATGGTGCCCGGCAGCTGCTCCCTCTGGGTGGGATGCGGGAGATGCCTGGGCAGGACTCTCATCACCTGCCTTTAGACATTGCATAGTTAGTTGCCTAAGTCTAAACCGACCATCTAGGCTCTGTCCCTAGTCACCAAGACAGATTCATCCCCACTATCTTCAACATTTGCTTTGCACTGGGATAACACCCTCAGGGATCGCATCTCGCTCCATCGGGTACAGCGTGAGTCGAGGTGAGCCATTCGGAACTGGACAGCTGGCTCTGAAATGTTTACAATGAATTAAGATTAGCTTCCCCTCCTCTCCCCGCACCAAAATAAAGTTCCTGGAAATTCTGCCCCGGGGCTGGTGCCCGGCTGTGCTGCCAGGCGCGTGGCCAGCTCCCGGGCAGCTCGTCCCCGTCACACGCAGTGGAGCTGGAGGTTTTCTCAGGCAGTGGCTCCTATGGCCAAATAAATGTCGTGTTGAAACGAAGATTTCTCTGGGCTGCACACAGGTATTGTTTTCAGTCAGAATTTCTTCACAATACTGCTTGTGTCTTGAAAATAATTAATTTGGCAGGAAGTTAAGAAGAGACTAAAATAAAGAGGTTTGAAGGCTGGTTTCCTGTTCTCATTCCTCTGTCTTTATCTCAGAAGGAAAGACTGCACGCAGGTGTCAAATGAGAAGGCTGCTCATAATTACACTCCTTAAACACTTAATAACATTTTCTTAAATTAATATATTCCCCATCTGTGTAGCATTTAAGACATTCAGCTCATAATATTGCCTAGTTTGTCAGTGTCAAATGACACATACTCAATCCATTGGAGAATATTATCAACAGATAGAGGCTTAATGTGCATTATTGCTCATTCGGCTAATGAGTGTGATTCCAGCTAGTACTTATAATTAATAACAGAACTAAAATGCCAGTTATTGCAGGGATGCTAACTTTGCTTTGTGCAGAAAAGCTGCACAGACAGAAAAAACAAACCAACACGCCCTGAGATCCAACCAATTTCCTTGTGTTGGGGTGCTCTGCTGGAGGCACCCGCAGCTCCGTCCAGGGTGCAAAGGCTTTGGGGTGCGGGGGCCCCCCCGACTGGCTGCTCCAGCCTCTGCCATGAGCAGCGGCACTGCTGCTGGGGTCTGACACTGCAGCCCCTTGTGAGGGACCTGGGGGTGCACGGGGAGCCTGGGCTGGGCGATGGGGAGTGGGGCAGCAGCCCTCGGCACCCAGACACTTACCTGGCTGTGCCGCTGCCATCAGCCTTCTGGTCGGGAGCAGTGACGAGGACGCGGGCAGTGCGGGAGGAAGGGCTGTGCAATCTCTGCGGGGAAAAACCCAGCGTGCCAGCGCTGCCCAGGGCTCCGAGCTGTCTGCTTGTGATCACCAAGCAGAGCTGGGTATGGGACAATCGGAGGCTGTTTAACCACCTCTCCTGCTGCTGGTTCGCTTTGGATCCTCAATGTAATGATACTTCAAAGTGTTTGTGTCTTAATTATTTCTATCATTTTTCGTAATTAAAATACACACTCCTGTTGCAGAATTTCTACTCTAACTAGTACAGTGCTGGCTAAATAAAAGCACACTGTTAAAAAGCTTTCCTTGCTCTCCTGCCCTCCCTGGCCTCACTGTCATTGACTCCGTTTCACAGGAGGTAAGAACGTCAGGAGTTCATCTGGCCGTGACCCTCTGCCGGGATACTGGATCAGGCTTCATGTCTCCAGTCCTCCAGCGAGGATTAATGTCTCTGACAGGCTGCTGTGCTTGCATGTTCGAGACAGCTGGGAATCAACTTACTTGACTCTATTTAGTTTCCCCTCTCATTTTTTAAAATCAGACTTGAAGGTTCTGCAGCTAAAGGGATGGAGCGATGTGCCCTGCGGAGCCAGCCCCGCGCTCTCCCCTCCTAAGGGAAGGGGCTCAGCTCCCGCGTCCAGCTTTGCTCTTGCTGAGCATCATCTCCTCCCCACGCACCTTAACATCTCACGGGGTCTGTGCCTCAGTTCATAAAACATAACTAATCAATCCAACCAGATCTTACAAGAGAAGAGACTAAAAACCCGTATGTTTTTTCCATGGACTCTGTGCAGGAATTTGGGCTAAAACACTGGAAAGAGAGAGGTGGAAGGAAAATTCAAAATGGAAAAAGCAAAGATCTATAGCCCCCGGTCAGTCAGAGGCGTCAGCTGCTGTCTGCAACAGAGAAACCGTCCTGCTCCCCAGTGCCTGTGCGCTAGTCCTCCGTGGGATGGATTTTCCTCCGAGCACCGGGAGAGAGGGATCATGTCCCAGATGGGCAGGAGCCCAGCGTGCCCAGCGTGGGTGTGTGTCTGAGCCAGGCTGTGCAGGAGGACCCGTGGTGTGGACCCCTGGCCGTGCCCCTTCTTGGGACACTCGCAGTGTCCTGCTGGCCTGGCTCCAGCGGCAGGGTCCGTCAGGATGGCTCAGGGACCCCTCAGAAAACAGCGGGAGAGGAGGGATTTTGTGAGGGATGCGCCGGTGTCTGCAAGACAGACGATGCTCAGGACACGGCAGCTCTCCTTCTTCGGGGGTTAATCACCTGCCCCAGAGGTTTGCAGGCTTTGCGCCTCAATATCTGAGTTCCTTTAGAGATGGCTGGTGGACGCAGAAGCAAATCCATGGGGATACTTCAGGCACAGCTGATGGTGTCCTGGAATCAGGACACAGACGAGATTACGTTCAATCTCCCTCCCACACTATTCCCTCTGACTCCGTAAGCATTCTGCTGTCGCCCTGAGTCACGCAAAGATCGTGGCCTGTTTTCTCCTTACACGTTTGTGTCTGATGAAAACACGATTCCTGCAGCTCCTCTGGCTGCAGCATCAGCTCACGGCTCATCTGGCGAGAGGGATTATTTCCCAGTGGCAATAACAGAGGAGAACGCAGCGTGCTGCCTTTCCCAAGACGATTGGCGATGCCCACCCCAAAATCCTGGAGCAGATAAGACTGAAAGTGTGAGAAATGAAACCCTCCAGTGCGGCAGCACAGCTTTGCTGGAGGATGTTCCTGGCAGGAGACAGGTTGTGCATCGCGGTCCGTGCGGATGGAGCTGGCGTTGTCCCAGCCCGGGGCTGTGGGTGCCATGCCGCCAGGAGGGTTGACACAGGAGCGGTGCTTCCCCCAAAGCCCCCAGCCCATCTCAAAGCCTGCCCGGCATGGGACATCACCACGTCACACCCAGCTTGTTCCCAGCTCCAGGAATCCCCGGCAGCATCGCCCCGGCGTCCGCACGCAGCCAGGCTGGGAGAGCCGGGCAGTGACGGGCTGTTTAACACCCAGCTGCAAATTAGAGACACTCCCCTTCCGAACACTTTTATGCACTGTGGGCACCGCTGCCTCTCTGTAATCATGTTGGAACAGTAGATATTCTGGGGCAAAATAGACTTCAGGACTGTTATTTTATTTGTTTTATTTTTTATTGTGTTCTATTTTGAGGTCTCTTTCCTTGTTATACTGCTCATCCTTGGAAGAAAAATGACTGCAAGGAAGAATCTCAGAGAAATTGGAACAAGACTTTGCTTTGTTTTTGTTCCTGGTGTTCTGGGGCTTTTCTTTTTTTTTTTTCACTGTAATTGCAGACTCTTCACTGCTGAGCACAGGCTCTGAGCCTGTTCTTTTCCTCCAGCTGACACAAATTTTTCGTAACAACGTTTGAGTCCAAGGGGAAAAGTTAAATATAGGCAGGACCAGGAAAATCACCGTGCAGCAGGGGCATGAAGTGCTGACTGGAGCCTCCTCCAGAGCAGCGGCAGCAGCAGTTCCCAGGGACAAGGACCGTGTGCTGGGGAAGGAGCCCTCCCAGGTCTGCTGCTGTATGGGGGCTCCTGCCCCCACCCCCGGGTGCTGAGGGCCCTCCCCAGGTCTGCAGGACCCTGCAGCAGCTTGGGAAATGTCTGCAAGAGCAATGACTCCTCTCCTCGGAGCTGGTGGAAGACGATGCATCCTTCAGAAACCACAGTGTTGCCCTAAGCAGGCTGTGCGAGCCTCCATCCCTTAGTGATCTTCCTGCTTCCGCAGTGCCTTTGGAAAACAACCCCAACCTGCAACCGTGGTTCCGAGTGTGACATCTGTCCCTGGCAAACCCTGCCGGTGTCCCCTTCACAGCTTCCTTCTTAGTTCAGGAAAACAAATGAACTGGGAAAGCAACCAAAATAGGAAAAATAATAGAATATAGGGATAATAGAACAGGAAAGGTAAGACAGCATTTTTCCCTTTGGCCATGTCTGTCCCTTCCTGTTGGGGTCTGGTGTGTGAAGGGCAGGTTGTTGTGAGTCACCTGTCCCACTTTGTGGCAGTTTCTTAGGTCTGGTCTGGAGTCAATTGAGATTATACGATTATAAAGCTCTTGTACTGCCTTCAGAAAAAAAGTACATAACAGTCAACTTGCTGATCTGTTTTCAATAGACTGCAAGATAACAAAATATTAGCAAAGGGAGAACTGAAAACTGAGGATGGCTGGAAGAAAATGCAGCAACATTACGGAAAAGATAAATCCTGCACCCAACAGTTTTCTTTAACAGAACAAATAATTTTCTAAGTGGAAGTCCGTGGACCTCAGGAAAGCACGTTACTAGTCATGCCGGAGAAAACTGAGCCTAGGTGAGTCTGGAACGGGATAAGGAGGAGGCAGCAGCAGGAGGGGAGCGTCTCCAGAGCAGGTCTTTGAAAACATCCCGGTATTTTCACGGGTGATTCTGGCACTGAAAGGCAGGCATTAAGTTAAAGCTGTTGGTGATGTGGAGTTGTGGTGCTATTGTTGATGGTGAGTTCAATCCATTAGAACATCACTGAGGTGGCACAACGGTGGTGTGAGAACGGCAGCGACAGGCACAGGGTGATGTCCACTGTGGGAAATCTTTCTTAGAAGAAAAATACTTGGTTTGTGAGAACTTTATTAGAAGAAAAATACTTATGTTTGTAAGAATCTCCTTAGGAGAAAAATACTCATGTTTGTCAGAACCTTTTTTTAGAAGAAGGACCTCACGTAGATGATGTCTGCTGCAGGAGAAGATAACACCTGCAAGGGATGAGAAAGAAAGCAATTGTTCAGGATGTGAGTGAGAGAAGGAGAAATTGAAGGTAAACAATCAAGAGGATTAGGTGATGTTAAGGGTCCATCCCCAGGACCCTAGTTAGCCAATAGTAACTCTGTCTTTAAGATTTTTAAATCATTGCATCCAATCCTGTGAGCAGAGGCTGAGAAGCCGTGCGGTTTTAAAAAGGGAGACGAGGAGAAGGGGAATACGAGAGGACCCTGTTGAAACATGTGGGGCTTGAAGAGAGATGTCAGAAGCCAAAAGACCATCCATGAAATCCAAATCACATTTGCATGGTCTGCAGCTTGCTGGGGAACTTGCTGCTGCACTGAATTGTTCAGACCAAGAAGCCAGTAGGATTTTAGGGCAAACCAGAGTTTCAGTAGTCGCTGATAAAGATTTCTGAAGAGCAGCGCTCTCATCTATCAGGAGTTAAGATAGCCACTAGCAAAAAGCATCTTGAGTGAAACCAAAAGTATGATGAAAAGACCACGGCTGACCTTACTTATGAGCACTTTGCACTTTTCTCTGAAGCAGCTCTTCTTTGCTATTTTTTTTTTTTTTGCCTTGTTTCACCCCCAGGCACATCCATTCCCTCTCCTCTGTCTCTAACCTCTCTGCAATACGAGTTCCCTGTCTGCAGAGTAGGCAGCGGAGCCTGTGGGGGGAAAAACGCTGCAGAAGGAGGGGGAAACGGGGAGATCAGGATGTCTCTTTTATCTCACTCTTGTTGCTCTGTGTATGTTTGGGTGGCTTGATTTATGGGCTTGTTCTTGATGCAAAAAGCAGATCACTGCAGGCTGCAGTGTCTGGTGGGTAGGATGTTTGCAGCGCTTGATTCTTGTTGACAGCAAGGGGCTGGCAGATAAATCAATGGCATGGATACAGCATGGATGCGGCATGGATACAGCATGGGTACGGCATGGATACAGCATGGATACGGCATGGATACAGCATGGATGTGGCATGGATGTGGCATGGATGCGGCATGGATGTGGCATGGATATGGCATGGATACAGCAGGGATATGGCAATGTCTGGCTATGGCTGCACAGTGCATCCAGCAGAGAGACAAGCTGCCTGAGGTCACCAGCAAGGAGTCTGCAGGGGTGTCGGAGTTTTGATCCCGGCTGGTAGGAAAAATACAACAACTCCTCACTCACCTTCCCTGCTCCTGGGAATGGGGAGAGAATCAAAGGGGTGAAGGGAAATGAGACTCATGGGGTGAGATAAGGACAATTTAATAACTAAGCTAAAATAATATTGGAAATAATAACGATAATAGTAATATATGCAGATGAGTGACACACAGTGACACTGCTCACCACCCCATGACCAAGGCTCAGCCCGTTCCTGGCCAACAATCCCAGAGCAGAGAGAGTCCCGAAACCGCAATCCCAGAACGGACCATTCTGGCAGCCAGGACGCAGAACTGGTGGAGAAGGCTGGTGGCCAGGGAAGCTGGTGTCCAGAGGGTTGTGATGCTTTGCTACCTCTGAAGCAGGTGAACCTGCAGAGTGCTCCTTGTCCATGGGACACTGTCTGGGGTAAACACTCCTGCAGCCACACCAGGAGCCGGTGAAGGTTTCCACCACCGATGCAAATGTGTGAAGCTAATGTAGTTTTAACCTACCCTCCAGTCAAGGTATTGATGGATAGATGTACCTGCCCTTAGCTGTCCCTGAGTGAATTTGAACTTCATACTCATACACATCACACATGCATGCTTTGCATCATGTAATATTGTATTTAATATTTTTGTATGATAAATGCAGATACAAATGCCAGTTACCTCTGGCTCCTCTCCCTCCATATTCCTAAATGAGCCAAAGGACAAATTAAAAATTAGGTCAAAGAATCACTCATATATCTTTGCAGCAAGAGTGAAAAGCTTTTTCAACTCTTAGGGAGTCCTGGAGGCTTGTAATCCTGGCAATGCATGTGCCCCATTTATTATTTTATTTTTCTGCTCTTGAGAAAAATAAACACGTGCAGGGGACAGCTCAGTTTAACACTAAACAAATGATTTCTTCCATTACTATTTAGAGAACTTTAAAAGACTTGACATGTTGAGGAGGAATAGTCTAGGGACTTCTGTTAATTCATTTCACAAGAAGCTAATTGATGAATGTTGCAGCTGTACTGCCACACTGTGCTGTTTTAAGAAGGCATGTAAGAAAAAATAAAAAATCAGTGGATTTCCCCATTTTTTTACTCTGTGCAACAAACTGCCTGTGCTGTGAGAGATGCTGGAGGAGCCTCTGGACGCGCACGGACACTACCCATCTGTCTCTTTCCTGTCCAGCCCTCTGCAGCCTCCGTACGCACAGAGCCTGACAGCCGGTATTTCGGCCCAGAATTGATTTTTTCTCTTCAGGCTTGAATAACTGTGACCGAACACACAGCATACTTTGTTTGAGCTGGTCCTGCCTCATTAGCTGTTGCCAACAGCCACGTATGGCACGGGGACGGCTCGGGTCAAAGCTCTGTCTGCTCGGGCAGAGCCATGCGTAGGGACTGGCTCTGGAAGGAGCCCACCCTGGTGGGGCAGAGCAGCTCAGAACGGGCAGAACTGTCTCAAAGTCTTCCAACTATAACATGCCCAGTGCTGACCTCAGAGCAAGCCTGGCTATTTCTGTGTGCTGGAACTCTTGAATTTGCAGCTTTCACTGCAAACACCCAGGTCTGTAGACATCTGTGCCGTGGGGTTTTCTTCTAGTTCTAGCCTGGACCTCACCGGGCTCTGTGCTCAAGTCCTCACAGAGGACTCAACTTTTCCCAGTTGAATCCACGCTCTGGCTCTGTGTTTAAAACCCCCGCCAGCCCCGCCGTGCCCCTTTCCCAGCGGCTGGAGGTCTCGCTGCTTGCCCACTGCCCGTCCGAGCGCAGAGCCGCAGAGGAGAGGTGTCCCCGCTGACACCCGACATCTCTGGCAGGGGGTGCTGGCAGGAGCTGATAGGTACATCACTGATTCTGAAATGATTGTTCCTGACCTTAGATCACCCAGATAAAAGTACACAGCTCGATAAGGTCAGTCAAGAAGCCTGTTTGCTATTTCAAGCCCCAATTTCCTGCTCAGCAGCAAAGCTGCTCCTGCGGTTTCTTTAGAATTGGGTCCCAGCTGTGTCCATGAGGATCTGCCATCTCCCACGATTCCTTTTTTCTTAAAATCTCATGTTTTCTCACTTTTTCTCTGACATTTTAAATCACCGTTCCCTGAAATAATCAGGAGGAGAGTCTGGCAGAGCTTTCAGGTCCCTTTGCCAAGCAAGCCCTCGTGCCACCCATAGGTGAGTGACTGCAGCGCTTTGTCCCCAACCCCTGACATTCCAACCAGGTTGAAGCTCAAATGCCAGCTGGAAAGGCTGACAACCCAAGAAACCAGAGAAAGGCATTCACTGCTCATTACAGAGAACGGGCAGTATAAAAACCTGGAATAGAGTCAACGTAGCTCCACTTCTTTGGTGTGTAAAGCCCAAACAAGCCCATCTCCATGAGCACACTGGGTATGTACAGCATCAGTGTTAAAAGAGTTGAACCAGCCCCCAGAAGGAGCTTGCTGAGGCCGCAGAGCAGCCTGTGCAAAAATACGAGTGGTCTGGGCAGTGACACTTCTTCGGGCTCGCCCCATTTGCACTGTTCTGACATCACGCTTCTTATTTCGTCTCCAGTGAGTAGGTGAAAAAGACAAATAACCCGGTTCTGCAGTGTTACTGCCCTGAGCTTGCTGCGTGCTTTTCTCCCAGCCTAAAGAAAAGAAGACGGGATATTTTCAGACGTGATGAAGGTTTAAATTTTGGAGTACATGGTTGCCTTTGGCCAGAAGGAAAGAGAAATGTCACCTTGTCCCAGCAGCCCCACTGCTGCAGAGCTGTTATACTTCCATCTGTGATTTGTGGCCAAAACAAAAGAAAGATGGATGTCTGGCAAAAAAATAAGACTACTTTTCTTTTTCTTTTTCTTTTTCTTTTTCTTTTTCTTTTTCTTTTTCTCTTTTTTTTTTTTTTTTTTTTTTTTTTTTCCAAAGTACAAATCCGTG